>WYDI02012517.1:0-15247 GCA_009867235.2 Psittacus erithacus
ACGGTTGTGTCCTGATGAAGCAGCTCTGTTCCTGTGCAGACCTCAAGTTAGCATGTGGCTTTTGGGAACAAGCAAGTACCTCTGCTCAGGTTGTCATCTGTCCCAGGTGAAGTTTAAAGTTTAGCCCACTATAGCAAGTTTTAGAAATGAAATACTGTTGTCATTAGATGACTGGCTCTGTGCGTGTCACTAAATTGTGTGAGGTATGAATTGGGGTATGACTTGCTTGAAAGAACACTTGTGTGCAGACAAGAGTAACTTTTTACCTGACAAAATGTTGAACCTCATACAACCATGTAGTGGTAAAGTGCTTGAGAGTACTTCTTAGGCAGCTGCATCTCCCTTTGATTCTCTTTGTATGTGTATGGCTGCAGACATGTGGAAGAAAACTATATCCAAATCAAAACAATTGATGAAAATGCTGAAGCTGACTTAGAATAAAAGAGAAACGAGACAGTATTGCAAACCCATGGGTTATGTTGGGAGGCAGTGGCATCTTTAAATGGCAATAAGATGTTCTGGCCTTGCATGTTGATTGCTTATGGCAATTCAGCCTATTTTTAATACTGATGATCCTGCTATCCACTTTTCTTTTTGGGTTATCATCTTAGGCATGAAGTACTTAGGGGTGCAGTACTTGTTGTTTAATGCTTGTCTCAGTTGTAATCACTGACACACTTCCAATTTCCAGCACTAAATGCCAACAGCAGTGTGCAAATAATACTAAACAGAATCCACTATGGGACCTCAGGCACTACTGGCACTAGTTGCATGTCACAGTGTGGGAATAATACGTATGGGACAACACTCATGGTGCAGCTGTAACTTTTAGTGTAAATGTTCAGTTGTGCAGAATCTGTCCACAACAAGCATGAGACAAGCTGTACTTGTAAGAAAACCCAAAGCTGTTCTAATGGTGGCATTGGTCCAGTCTTGCTAATGTGAAGAAAGTAACCATCAGCAGCCTTCCAGTATCTGAAGGGGGCCTACAAGGATGCAAGAGAGAGATTCTTCATCAGGGACTGTAGTGATAGGACAAGAGGAAATGGGTTTAAAATTAAACAAAAGAAGTTCAGGTTAGATAGACGGAAGAAGTTCTTTACTGTGAGGGTGGTGAGGCACTGGAACAGGTTGCCCAAAGAAGTGGTAAATACTCCATCCCTAGCAGTGTTCAAGGCCAGATTGGACAGAGTTTGGGTGACATGGTCTAGTGTGAGATGTCCCTGCCCATGGCAGGTAGGTTGGAACTAGATGATCTTAAGGTTCTTTCCAACGCTAACTATTTTCTGATTCTATGATCAAATACTGTTTAGCAGAAGCTATTACTTAGAATAGCATAATTTTTGTTCTGCTGTTTATTTCAATACAAATACAGTTCTGTGAAGTTTATGTTACTATTGTTGTACTGCTTTTCTCATCAGCCTGTTACTCAGAGTATTTGTGAAAGCTCTGATCTCTAAAGTAATATTGCAATAAGTTTTAATGTCAACCTGTTTGAATAAGACATCTGGACAATGTTTTGCAGTTGCAAAATTTAACTGAAATTATTCTACATAAAATGTTTAAGGCCAGGTTGGATGGGACTTCGAGAAACTTGCTCTAGTGGAAGGAGGGTTGGAATTAGATGAGCTTTAGGGTCCCTTCAAATTCAAACCATTCTGTGATTCTATGTGTGTTTTTTATTAGGCGTAGATATTAAGGTTAGCAGCTATCTACCAGAGTAAAGGTCTAGTCATGTTATGGTGCAGCTTGTCCTAAAGTTAAAGAAATGGCTTTTGTATTTGTCCCAGGGGCTTCAAGAAACGAGCACCGCGTGCTCTCAAGGAGATCCGCAAATTTGCAATGAAGGAAATGGGTACTCCTGATGTTCGCATTGACACCAGGTTGAACAAAGCAGTCTGGGCAAAAGGAATAAGGTAGGTTTCTGCAACTTTCCTTACTGGGTGAGGAAGAACCTTGTAACTGTGTATGTGGAGGTACAGGACTTGGAAAAAAAAAAGTATATGACTTCCAGTATTTGCATATTCTTTGCAAATGCTTGCTTTCTTACAGCATGCGTGCTAGCCTAAGCTTTCTGTCACCTCTGTGTTTCTGATCAGCTCCCTCAGCATATTTGTAGTAAAGCTTTGGTAAACTCTGGCACTGAAAAGAACTTCCTCCTAGCTCTAATAGGAATAAAGCAAAGGAAAGAAGGAATATGGGCTTGGGGGCAGAAGGCAGGGGGAAGGAAAGGATTGGAGTATTGTAATACTGTAGTGTCCCAATCCCTGTTGCAGCAGTTTTTAGAAATGTGGGTTTTTTTAGTGGTACCTGCAGTCCATGATAAGTACCTGGGATTTGTGTCATGTGTCCAAACAGGGTTGGGTTTCAAAGCATGCTGAATTGATACTGAAATAACTACACAAGGAAAAAGTGAGAGGCATTTTAAATAGGGCCATTAATCTTGTGGAAGTACAAATGCTAAGTAGTTCAGGGGGCAGAAATTACAGTGTCTGTTAAATCACTGCTACAGAGGCAGCTGATTTGGTGTTTGACGTGTGTGAAGATGGTCCGAAAAGACCCCTGGGAGGAGTGGGATGTCTTAAACCATAGTAAAAGATTAACTGGTAGGGATTAATACTGTGAGTGATACACTATATGTACATGAACCCTAGTTTTAAACCATGTCTCCTAGGTATTAGATTCCTAAGTCTAGCCTCTTGACATATTTACAGTACTTTACCTGGAGCTGTGTGCTTAGGCCAACCCTTCCTTCAAAGACAGAGTAGGAAGATGGGACTAAGTTATTGGGCATTCTGGGCAGGCGTTCTTCGTCATTCCTGTTGAGATGTTCCAATTCATAGGCAATGAAGAAGTAGCAGTTGAACCAGCTGACAGTGTATCTTTAGAGCTTAGTAGTGAGGCTGCTAATCAAGACTTAGCTGGTAGAAGCGTGGTCTGTGGAGGTAGTCCTCCTCACATTTGTCTTTCCAGTATGAAAACTGCAGTTTTCACTGGTTAGAATAAATAATGTATGCAAAGTAAAATACCTTCCTCTGGAAGTATCAGGAGAGGCTAAAATCAAGAGGCCAGCTACTATGATAGTCAGTGATCTAAGTGAAGTAGTGAAAAATGCAATTGACTTGTTTCAAGAAGGGAGTAAACCAGAGCAAGTTCCCACATCTTACTGCATCCATTTGATTTAGTAAGTATGCTGTTGAGAACATACAGCAAGCAGGAAGTTCCTTCGCATATGCTATGAAGCAAAGTACTCTGAGCAGGAGTTTCCCAAACTCACGTTCATTTGAGGTGAGAGGTTACTTGAAAAGTGATATGGATTAATTACTTTGTGCCTTCCCTCAGCAGTGTATTTTGGGCAGTATTAGTGGAGGACACTAAGCTGTGACTTTGTCCTGGGTTCCATGCTACTAACAAGGAGAAAAATGACTGCTACAGCTGAACCCAGGACAGACTTGCAATCAAAATCATCTTAAGTGAATTAGTTGTGTTTCCACACGCTTTGTGAGGAAGAAATGTTGGATCATTCGTACGCTTTTGAGTAAGATCTTGGTTCAGGTCTGCTGCTCACTAGTATTTCCACGTGACTTCTGGCATACAGATTGGACAGTACTCTGACTCTTTGACAGGTGCCTCAGGCTTTCAGAACAGATTGTTGGGGTTTTCTTAACTCTCTCTTTTCTGTTCTAGTAAGAAATGTTAGTAACAGCTGCTTGCTGATCATCCACACTGTGCTTCATGATCATCTTCATAGTATATTTCCTCGATCAGTAGTGGACAGAAGATCCAATTCTGACTTTATGCTCCCACTGGATTATGGGAATATCTCATTCAAGGCTCAGTTAAATCTTAGCTGCTCACTTTAACAAAACTAAAAACCAAACCAAAACAAAAAGTCCTCTAAGGCAAACAGTACAACCTCTAAGGTACAGGATTTGTCTTGTTATGATGCTGAGATAGAAACAGAATTAACTCATCATGTCTTTGCACAAATAGGCAAAGCATAAGAATTTGAAAGGGGGAGAGATTAATCATGGAGCAACAAACTTTTCTACGGATCATCACGTTTCTGTACATATTTTACTGAAAACTACTCTGTTGTCTTTATTTTAGGAATGTTCCTTACCGTATCCGTGTGCGTTTGTCCAGAAAGCGCAATGAGGATGAAGATTCACCAAACAAGCTATACACACTGGTTACCTATGTACCAGTCACAACATTCAAAGGTGAGGTTGCATGCCATCTGTTTTCCTCCATGCTCTTTTCTGAGCAAGTAGCAAAGTGAGACAGCTCTTCTTGCAATGCAAAATTCAAATGAAAAGCATGCTGAAGGGGCCAAACTGCTGGCTTGAACTAGCTCTACTGTAAAGAACAGCGCTGCCAGCTTGCCTGGTCAGCATTAAAAAGTAGATACAGGATTTGGTGAACTAGTCATTTAAATTTTTAGAATAAAACCCACTAGCCATAATTGTTAGGGTAGTTTTAAAGTTTGTTCTCACATATAAAGTCCATCTGATGTCAAAAGCTGAAGCAGGTTGAGCCTTTTCTGCTTGTCATCTGAGAAGGGTCTTATTTGCAGAATCATTTTAACATGAAGCTTTTGGTGAAGTACGTGGCTATGTAGTATGCTCTTCCAGAAGGCGATCACCAGACTAGCTTTGAAACTGTAGGTGCGCTTTCTTGTGAAGACTTGTGTATACATAAAGGGAATTGTCTTAGCAGCAGGTGGTGATACAGTTTCTTGTTTTGCAGGTCTACAGACAGTCAATGTGGATGAAAATTAAACTGATTTTCATTACAATAAAAGGATAAAAAGAAAGTTTATTTCTAAGATTTATTCCTAAGTTGGTTCTTTTATTGTCCAGTCTCCTCAAGTTCTCATCCATGAAGCACTGAGTTGGAACAGGTGACATCTTAAAAGTATCTTGCTTTCTTTGGGCTTGTATATAAGGGTGTAATTTTCTTAATTAAAGGTTCTGTTAGATACAGAATAAGGAAGAGATGTGAGTGTTCCTATGTGAGTGGCAAAATCGTAGGGGTTTTGTTTCAGTCCTGTGGGAATTAAGAGCCACTACACAGCTACTTTAAGTTAAGGACGCGTTTGCTTAAAAAAAAGTAAGCAACAACGCCAGCCCCCAAAACTTAAGAGTAATACTTCATACCTGTAATCTCTTATGGATAAAGTAAACTCCCTGCATTTAGTGCCCCTCTGGTCTCCTAGGTAGAATCAGTGAGCTGCTCTGAAGTAGGTCTGTGCTCTGCACTGAAACGTGGCCTTCCAACCTGTGAATTACTTGTGAGCGCGCTAGCTCAGGGAATTAGTTTAATGAAGTAGGGACCAAAGGCACTGTTAATACAAGTCTAGTACAAAAAAAGTTTATTGAAAAGTGCATGTTTTCACAGACCAACATCAGAAGCACAGTCCATGTACACTTAACATTTCAGCAAGACATACAAATTGGAATACAATCAAATATATTAAAATAGTTTCAATTACCAGCATTGAAACAGTTTTCAGTATTAGTGCAAAAAAGGCAACCCAAACTGCAGACAGTAGCTGAGAAGTGTTTTCCCCTGTTCAAAAGGACAGTGGGAGCCTGCCTCTGCTCTCCCAGTGTGGAAGAAGACTCAATGTCTTCACACTGCAGACAGATGTTTCCTTTGACATTCAAAACAAGAACATAATAAATCAATGGCACAAAACAAACCTATACACCTTTTAGCTTTTAAAGCTCTTAAACTGAAAACCACAGACCAATAAATTGTTTATCAAAAGTCCACTGCTAACTGAAAGCTTTTTTACAGTATGTGCTTTGGCATTACTTCAGTGCATTTCGGTTTTGATGAGTTTGTTATGATTGTGTGTTCAGTTTTGTATGTTCCCCTCGTGACTGGCAGCTCATTCCATTTGTTTTGAGACTATATTGATTTAATTTTGCATTCTCAAGTTTTGGCTTCAGTTCTAAGGGTTTTTCAAAGAAGTTAACTAATGACTGTTCAGTCAAGAGGGATGCTAAAATATGTTCAAAAGAGACGGTCCAGTCCCCTTCAGTCACAGGAGCAGGCTGAGAGTCTTTCTGAGGGGTCTTCACAGTGTCAGTAAAAACAACATCCTGGTCTGAAGTGGAGGCCTCGGGCTGCAAGTCCTCGGTGAACTCGTCTGATCCACTCCCCAGGCTGATGCTTCTTTGTCCTACTTCTCCAATCTGAAGTAACAGTGTGGTCACAGTGGCAATGGCTTGATACAAATCATTCTCCTCTGGATCTTCATGAAACATGCTATACAAGGTTTTGCAGAACTGAATGAACTCCCTCTGCAAGGGATGACAAAACAAACTACTGACCAACCAGGCTGTGGGTAACTAAGCGTAGGAGTCAAGTGAGGATGCAGTACTGCAAAGAAAGGCAGAATGCCATGTACATTTATATACTCATTTATAATTCCTGCCTGCTTTTAAAGAAATGCTAGTGAAGAGATTTCAACCCACAAATCCTAGGAAACCTTGTTGCTGCAAATAAAAAGGGAACAGTGCAGAAAAGTTTTTTGCTGCCTTGATGAAGGAGATTGGGGTCTCACAGGTGTCCAAGGTCAAGTAAGATGCAAGGCAAAGGATACAATCCATTACTGGTGGGAAGCTAGTGGCTGTTATAAAGAATGAGTTGCAACCAAAGCAGCCATGCAGATGTCTGCGAGCAGCTTCCCATCTGCTGTTTCTCCCATCTTTCCCCAACTCTTCTACTAACAAAATTCAGACATTTTCCCTTCCTACCCGTCCATTCCCCACCCATCACAGATGATTATCAGGCTAGAGAGGAGCTTCCATATCCTGCTAGGAAATTCGTGAGTCCCCAAGACTCATACAATCGTAGGATGGCTAATTCAGGGTGAAAGGGACTGCAGGAAGTATAGTCAAGCAATGCTTTTGTAACAGGTATGTGTCCCTGCTAAGCTGATAGCTTAGGTACATGCCATCCATTTAAAACTTTATTTAGCAACACTAGCATAGAGGGGTTCTGGATATAGTCCCATCTTTCTCTGCATGTCTGTGCATTTGTTTTACTAATTCAGGACCCTTTTCCCTGCAGATTCCCTTAGGCCAACAGGATACACAGCTCTACTAGCATTAGGCAGGAGATGGTGAGATGATGAGAGCCTTCACCTGTTTTTAATACTTCATGCAGTTCTTGTTAGTGTTTGGCTAAGACAGGGCAAGTTGGTAGTGGACTAAGAAAGAAGTTACAGCAGCCTGGTGGAGAGGAGGCCAGGGAAGACAGAACAGCAGGATTCATTCTTGGGAATTCTTTCGCCTTAGGAGGAGGGCTTTTTCCAGCCTGTTATGCTGTGGGTCAGTAAAAGTCTTTCTATTTGCCAGCCAGTTTAAGGAGAGGGAGCTGCTAGAAAGGTAGCTCAGAGTCCTTAAACACCTGCTCTCTGGATGAGAGAAGCCCAGTCCTCTAAAGGACTGAGTCTTAAGTTAAGGCTGAAGTTACGGTTTCTCAGAAAGAGTTGAACTGTTGTATTCAGTCATTGCATTTTTGAGTACTCTCCATTTCTTTAAAAACAAACTAAAGCCTCTAAGACACATACCTGGCTCATTTTTGGCAATTCTTTTTCAGTTTTAGTATCTTTTTCTTTGGCGAGATCCTTCAGCATCTGCTTCAACTGCTTCTGGTAATCTACTGCATCACCTTTTTTGGAGCAGACACAAAAAAGAACTAGTTTTTAAGTCACTGGAGTAAATTGACATTTCAGAATAAGCCTCAGACAGCAGAGATGATACAGGGTTAGCAAATAGGAAGTTGGTTCTCTCGTATGCACACGCATTAGGGAACCATTTTGGACATACCGTTTGATTTTCCAATGACTAGTGGTCTTGAAGTTGACAGCAAAGGATTCTTCAGTGGCGACTGGCTGTCTCGTTCGTTCTCTGTGAGAGCTGTGAAAAAACAAGTGACAAATGTAATGATTAATCCTGCAAATGCTGCATAATGATTATTTATTTAAATACTTGAAGAAAGCAAAGTAAGTGGGCCAGGATGTTTTTAAACAGTACTTCATTAAATCCTACTGTAAAGTTGTGTTACTAGAAGAGAGACTGGTGCTGCAGCAAGAGTCGGAAGTTTGCCAAGAATGGTACATTTAATTAAAAACTTTGCACATAGAAACTACCACAGAATTTTGTCACCTCATCAAAGCTGGATCAAGATGTGATAGATATCTACTGTACACAGAGTACAAAGCCACCCAAAACCACTCCTTCAGTTCACATTTTGTCTGGAAGTAACAGTATAACTGGCTGCAAATTATCTCTGAATGCAGCAGATGTGAGCCTTGACATTATATATAGATAAATTTAATCCAAAATGGTTTTGACTGGAGTAGTTTTTATAATGCAAATTACAAATGCACATCCTATATGCTCCCAGCTGAAGGAAGCAAAGATGGAGTTCATTATGCAGCCTTTTCCGAAAAGCTTTAAGCAAGAAATTATCTTTTGGAAACTGAGGTATTCCTTCCCTTTTAGAATTCTTACCTGGTGGGATATGCAGTTTATATAGTAACTTTATCTTTTCATTCATTTCTCCATTATACATAACATCTGCAAGGGGAAAAAAAAAAGAACAAAAGGAAGTGGGACCAGAACATTTGCTTCCACAGTTTAAAATAAATCAGGCATCTCTCTGTGTACAAAAGAGAACTGTTTGTATGGACAATACACTTAAAACATACGGCCAGTATATTACATTGCAATATTTTAAGCTGTGCTTGTCAATGGGGAACAGCAGGTGAGAGCCATCTGCTTTGGTCTTTGTTCTTGCCAAATAGACTGGGAGTATCTAACCTTATAGAGCCTCAGCATTGGCTAAAAATACCAAGGAGGATGGCAGGGAATCTAGCAAGGGCTGTCTGCTGCCATAGATTAACAGCAACGTGAGAGGGGAGAGGCAGAAAACTCCCTTTGGGGCCGCCATATTCTTAGTATTTCTCCCCTTTATCCCTTCTTGCTCTTCTATAGTGAGCCCAAAGGAAAAAACTACATCACATGTAATATAATTCAGCTCTTCAATGATCAGTAGAAATGAGATTCTAAACCTTCAAGTGCACTGGAATACTGTGAAGACCTTTTTTTTTTTTTACATTTAATTCAAAGTTGAATCCTTCTAAGAATCAAAATCAAATAACAATGTAATACACGGTGCCTTGGTTCACTTCAAAAAGTTCTAAAAAGCATAACTGGTGCAAATATGGGTTTACTGATTTTATTGAAGCTCTGAATGTTGATAGAGATTTTTTTTTCTCTTGGGGTCAGGCAACAGTTGTGATGTGGCACTTTCTTCTTCAGCTGGATTTTGGGATGGGCAGTCTCGTCTCATTAGAGCAACTGGTGGCTGCAAGACCAACCCTAGCACAGCTCTCCATCCATGCTGGCCAGATTTTTTTTGTTTTGCTTGTTGTGAACATACAAAGCAAAGAGCAGTCAGTTGTGTAAGATTAAGTCTTCAAGAAGCGGTTACAAAGAGGTATACTGAGAACAACAGTCCCGTAGAGAGGATTTCTTAGCATTCAATGCAGACCCAAATAATTTTAATACACAGCCTTGGGCAACCTGGTCTAGTGTGAGGCATCACTGCCCATGGCAGGGGTTTGGAACTAGATGATCTTAAGGTCCTTTCCAACTCAATCATTCTGTGATTCTATGAATATTCAATCCTGTCCTTAGCCAGTCTTTGAAATCTAATCAACTTCAGGTGATTGGAACACAAATTAGTAAAGGTCACTGACTAGGCTAATTGCAAGCCCAAGAAAACCATCTGCCCACATCCTCCCCTGCCAGCTGAATGGCATTTTATACATGCATGTCTCACCCCCAGCTTTCCCCACCTTCCACCCCACAGCGAAGTGGATACCTAAGCAGCTGGCGAGCCCCTTGAATTCAATCAACCTGTCCATGTTCTCATCCAGGAGCCTGAAAGTCCTTTGGGCGAGGACATCGGTGTGCTCCCCACAGGTCCAGGGCGAGACCAACCTGTACAGGTTGGCAAACTGCTGGGCATCGATGCGGTACTGCTCGGCATACGGTCTGCTGGGGTCATGTCGTTCACTGACTGGACTCATTGTTTCCCAGTAACACCTTATTAAATGTTCCCTCTAGAAGAAATCAAAGGTGGGGAGGTGGGATTGTGGTGTGCAGTATCAAGAGTACAACCAGCAGAAAAAGGCTTTGATTTGCATCAAAGAACACTGGTAAAGCTTAACATTCTCTTTGTGCAAGGTGTTAGAATGATACCAAGCCCATTCCTGTGAGAAAAAGCAATCTTCAATTAAAGCAGCCAAGTGTTCTCATGATTTCCAATGGATAATTAATAACCCTGAACAGAGACACAGCAGATTCTTGGAAAAAATTCACTGCAAACTACTGAAACTTTATTAGCCACATCTGGCCTAGGATGTCTAACCAGCCAGAGGTACAGCGAGTCAGAGAAAAATCAACAGTATTATACAGGCCTGACCTGCTCATTTATTCCCTCTCAGACCTCTCCATTTGGATACCATACCTATTAGTCTTCCCTTAGGGACAGACTGATGGAAAAAAACGAGTCAGAACAAAATGAGCTGTCCCAAGGGAGCTAATGAAAAAGGAACCACCACGAAGAAATGAAGTGACGAAAAGGGAAGAGTGCAAGCCAGTCCACGCTTAAAACCAGAGCAGCAAGAAGCAGGAGGGAAGCACTGAGGAGCAAGCCCCAGCAGCATCATCTTGCAACCACTAATTGAGGAAGGATACTGCTGCTTTTAGCCACAAAGCTACGTAACACCAAGAATATAACACAGTCATATTCTCAGTACCTAGTATTTATGAGTATGAACAATACACAAAACAAATGGTCCATTAAGGGTGATTATTACATGCTTGGACCTCTAAATCAAGTATAGTTATATAGGCTTAGATGTCCCTGTCTCCAAATAACATTTTTTATAATAGTTCTTTCAAACATCAGCTTGACAGAAAAGAATGGAAGTAGAAAATGCTTCTAAAAAAAAAAAACCAACCTAAACCATTAGAACATTTGGAATCAATAGCAAAGACACAAGTTTGAGGGTATTTTTTCCCCCATGGAAAACAGCATCTACCTTTAAAGAGCATTAGGAGAGCAGGACGTAAACATACTGCTGAGCAGAGTAAGCAGAGCTACGCACTTAATTTATTCTGCATGTGAAAGTTACCAGAACCTAATTTCTCATGGACCATTTCCAAGAAACAAGTTAGAAAGGAAACTGAAGCAATTCTCCTTTGAAGATCAGTACATTAGTGTTCCTCTTTAACAACTAGGCAGCTGCAGAAATGACAAAATGCCAAGATCCCACCCAAACAGTACCGCTGTGGCAGAGGACACGAGGTCTGAGGCAGCACTGCATCCCCTACTTCTCAGGGACACCAACCTTGAACAAGTCGTACAATTCCTCTAAATCTTCAGGGAGAATCGAGACATCTGGGATGACAACTCGGAGCTTAAAAATAAAGACAATCACATTAATGATAATTGTTTTTCCCCTGTCATCACTGACATGGGCAGGCCCATGAGCCCCACAGGGACTGTTTGTACAGCTGAAAACCACAGTATTGAAAAATCTTTGCAATTTTTTCCCCTTCTTTAGGTTCAAAGGTTGGACAGATCCATGAACAGAGAAATCCCTCGAGGGCTGTTAGAAACAAAGACAGGAAGTCCCTAAGCTACAGGCCACCAGAGGCCAGGGAAGCATCGCATGGTGCATGGTGCTTGCTCTCTTCTAACACTCCTCCCCAGAGGCATCTGTCTAGGGACAGAGACGAAGGTGCTGGGCTGGACAGTCTTGCCGTTGTTCCTACTGTTAAAGCCTTCATAATGTTAAAGCCACAGTAGAAAATAATGCATGTGGCCACAAAAGAAAAACCAAATCCATCAGCATCACCAGGAAAGAGCTTTTTCCAGACTTGGTAATTATTCTTTCCTTTTTCCAGATCTGGCAGTGCCTTTTACAAAACAAAAGCCACCTGTCTCAAGAGAGATGTTAAGCTACCTCAGTCAAAACAATACCCTACTCACCACATTTTGCTTGGTTGTGTCTTCGTGGCTCTGCAGGACACGTATTCGGTGTTTGTAGCGCATATGCTCTATCTGTGCCACAGAGTGGTCTCCAAATTTCTACATGGAAGGAACAGAAGTTTATTATTTTTATAGTATTTTATGATATTCGTGTTTCCTATTTACTGGAAATCCAACTTTTAATGTATTTCAGGTATTTTATGAGGAAAAGGCATACCCAGTCCCTAACTGATCTATCAGTGTAGGTATTTATACCACACTTAACCTTGTGCATTAAAGCACTTAGTCAAGTAATCTGTAAAATGTGTATTAACTTTTAAAACATCCATGTTGAATTTAACCTTTTTCTTTTTTAAAACTCAAACTTAACTGACCAGTCAACACAGAGCAGCATTTTACCTCATAGGAATCATGTATTAGGTTAGCTATTTCAGTCACTGGAGAGGGTTCTTGGTCGTCGCTGAAGAATGCATGGTGGTTACCAATAGGTGGCAGAGGGCTTTCCTCATTTTTGACATGCTCTAAAAACCTGACAGGAAAAAAATAGAAGTAACACAGATTACTTTGCACTTTGCTTTTATGTATATAAGTAAGCAAACAAGTCTTATGGCTCAGACTTAGAAATAAATTGGGTTTTGGGCTGCTGGGCTTTTCAAAAATGCCTTCATGATTACTCATCTGAGGAACAGCAAGCCAGCCAAATGACTAAAGGCAGCCCAAGGAAGAAAACTTCCGTCTCCTTGAAGCCTGGAGCAGGAAGCCTGTCACTCTAGGGAAGGCACGAAGAGCAGCAGTAAATACTGCACACTGACGCAATTAACGCATGTCTCAGCACTGCCAGGAAATGTCACAGAACAGCTACTCATCAATGTACAAAGTCCATTGTTTAAGGCAGACACTGACAGCAGCAGCAGCAGCAAGGCAACACAGAGGGTCTTGCTGGTGCCTACAGAGTCAATATCACAATGGCACCCAAAAGCCTTTTTTAGGTCAGAATGGTCCATGATGGAAGGAGTGCTCCTGCCCAGCCATACCTGCTCAAAATCATCAGGGCCTGGCCATCATCCTTGCTGTTACACAGATCCACGGCATTGGCTTCCAGTATGGCCAAGCCCAACTGGAAAATAGCTTTGATCCCATCATAGAAGAAGCAGTCCACAACATTCACAGCACTTTCCAGGGGCATGATGCTAAGGAAAAGGGTAAGGAACCATGAAAGAGAGATGGAAGCTAAGGCTGTCAGGTCCTTCATATGTTCAGCCAGCTCTGGAAGTTGCTCTTTTATAAGCTCTTCAAACACTGACTGGTCTACCTGAGCACCTGCAAGTCATAAAGAAACAGTATTAGCCAGGACTGACACAGGAAAAAATATTCTTTAAAGCTAATGATTACTGTCAACTATCAACTGCAAGATCTTCTTAAAATTTAAACTGACAAGATATGCACACATCTACAATGAAAAATCCCATTATCCTCCTGCTGGGATCTCAGCCCCAATCCTCATGTCCATAATCCTTACTGTACAACTGTCTACAAAAAGACCATGTTGATTCTCCAAAGTGCCTTTACGGTGCAATGAAACAGTAATAGCAGAGTCATTGGTTTTGGCTAAAAGAGCACAGCATAATAAAGTGCTAGCAAAAGCAATTTTCAAGATATTTTACTTTTCAACTTGGGATCTATGCAATGAAAATAAGATGTTCCTCTCCAGTGTATGTACTCTAACAAGCAGGCAGTGGAGCTTTTGTTCTAAGTGAAAAAAATACAAGATGGAAATCCAGATATGGCTACACACACTGAGCAGGAAGAAAAATATTTACACATCAGTACATGCACAGATATAAACATATACTCATATATATATATATATGTAAAGAACA
This sequence comes from Psittacus erithacus, assembly GCA_009867235.2. Lineage (NCBI taxonomy): Eukaryota > Metazoa > Chordata > Aves > Psittaciformes > Psittacidae > Psittacus > Psittacus erithacus. The sequence continues at coordinate 13,965 of WYDI02012517.1, forward strand.
AAGGATTTCTGCAATGCCCAAATACAAGCTTTCCTAACTGTTCCAACCCATCTTTCCAAAAGGAGCAGATGTGAGCTCTATTTTAGCTAGTAGCTCAGTCCTTCTTTATCAGCAGCTATTGTAGAATCAATGTAGTTTCATATCACTGAAGTGGCCTGTGTCTACAAACCAGATCTGCCACATCAGGGGCTTTAACAAAAAACTCTACAAGTTAAAAATATTCCCAAGTACAAAATGCAGTTAGCTTTTCAAATATTTTTATTTCCTTTCAAGTTACTTCATTTCTTTCTCATAGTCCATATTCTGATAATACTAGGAGACAACTTTAATTACTATGAAATTCCAGAGACATATATACCCTTATCACTCAAAACTTCTGTGGTCCAAAAGCAGAATGTAACCTGGACAATTCATGGCAGACAGCTAGCATCTTCTGGCTTTCCATCCAAATCATAAAAAAAGCCAGCTATGACATTCCTCTGTCTCAGAACTTCTCACATCAAGCCACAAAGAGCTTCTGCTGGTGGCTGAACAAACATTACAGCACCACAAATGAAAAATAAGTGCCCAGGGACATGCAAAAAGCTCTTGAGAAACACATCAAGCATGGTGCTTTGCCTTGAAGAGAAAGCCTTCTCATGGCATAAATAAAAGGGTAAAGAAAACTAAGGAGAAAACGGACTGAGGTCAGTCAACACAGGGCAGGATTTGTTTGGGGTTTTTTTTAACAAGCTTAATACAAATAATTTAATAGCCATACTTAACATTGACACAAAAGATTGAGCTGGCTAAGGGGTACTTGAAGGAAGCCAGATACAGATAGGCAGACACATATAAAAGACCCAACCAGCACTGGCAAAATCAGAGGTTTAAAAGGAATGTGCAATGCTGCTCAGATCTTTCACAGACTTTATTATAATTAAGTGTTGACACTGTAGATGAAAGTCAAGCAGGTGTATGCAAAGTGACTTTTATGCTCACCTTTTCATCAGGCTCCCAGAAATCACAAAATCTGAGCAACTGAATCTCTAACATATTATAGAATCATAGAATAGATAGGGTTGGAAAGGACCTTAAGATAATCTAGTTACAACCCCCCTGCCACAGGCAGGGACACATCACACTAAACCATGCCACCCAAGGCTCTGTCCAGCCTGGCCTTGAACACTGCCAGGGATGAAGCATTCACAACTACCCTGGGCAGCTCATTCCAGTGCCTCACCACCCTTACAGTAAAGAACTTCTTCCTTATATCCAACCTAAACTTCCCCTGTTTAAGTTTG
>WYDI02012519.1:0-28370 GCA_009867235.2 Psittacus erithacus
ACTGCTCTGTAATTCCCTGGGTCATCCATTTTCCCCTTCTTGAAAATGGGGGTTATATTTCCCTTTTTCCAGTCATTTGGAACTTCGCCTGACTGCCGTGATTTTTCAAATATGATGGGCAGTGGCTTAGCAGCTTCATTTGCCAGCTCCTTCAGGACCCGTGGATAGATTTCATCAGGTCCCATGGACTTGTGCATGTATGGTTCTTTCAACAGTTAATACAGCTTCCACTCACAGATTATTTTTTTTAACCCTTTTTTAACTCTTGAAAACTTCACTACTTAAAGTTAAAAATTTAATTACTAATTGTAGTGATCTTTACAAACTGCCTGTATGTTAGAAATGAAACAACCATTACATCAGTTGAATCAGGAGTATGGATTTCAAAGATGTCCATCAGTAACATATAGAGAAGGATACAGGAGCAAGAACAAGAGATTATACAGGCTGTTGAAGAATACGTTTCCTTCAAGATATTCTTTTTCAATTAGTATCAAATTTGAAAAATGCCAGTGGGATAATGTCACACAAAAGTATTTCAAAAAGTTATCCTGTAACAGTCCATTGCACATCATGAAAAGAAGAAAAACACTGCAGTGTAATAAACACATTTTAAAAGGTCCAATTGGTTAAGTCAAAAAAACCCCACCCAAACCAGAAAACCCCCACACCCTTTGTACAAACTTTCCTATGGCTTAAAGAAAAAACATAGACCAAAAATCTGGACATGCCCCTCTTGCAACCAAAGAAAGAGGAGTTTATAACTGATCTCAGCTGGATTAGGACATTTGGTAATTAAGCATACATGTAGAACTTGAGCAAGTCCTAGCAGAATTGCTGTAAATTCTATTACTGCTTTAAAACACAATCACATGAAAGAATTGAAAATTACTGTGCTTGTGGGTTTTAATAACAGCCTGTTTAATGAAGAGAGCTGGTCTGAAACCAAAAGGCCATCTAAGAAGGTACACACAGACCTGTCAAAGGGACCACTGAACACTTAATTTGCTTGCTATACCTTTAAATGCACAGCACTAATTAAATATCTCAGTGAGCAGTAGCATCAGTCTAATATTCTCTGGATTGGTGTCCTTTACATTGTACCATCCCCCATTAAAACAAAAGCAGCTCTTCATGCTCCCTAAGATATTTTGCCAGTCAAGAGACATTCTGCTTGGCAGCCTATCACAGAAAATAGCTGGAAAGAGTGAAATCAACATTCAAACACTGTTGTAAATCACGTAGGGTAATCAGAAACTAATTTGAAAAGAGCGTACTATTCTGTACAAATAGCCCTATGTTGGCAGGGAGATTAATGAAAGGACATGTCAGGAAAGGACTGTTTATGTTAGAAGAAAAAATGACTCATTTTGATTTCATTCCTTTCCTGTGTATAATTCAGCATTATGAATTTGACAGTTGTGATTCTAAAGCCAATGGTTTATTATCTAGTTTCATTTTCAAAAGCTTTTGGGGTCACTCTAATTCTAGCATGGAAATTCTTACTGAGTTCTATAGATGAGAGGCCAAAGCTTGAGTTCCTTAAGTAAGTGCAAAGACTTTAACAAATATTTAAGAGAGTATGCCAGTGAAATAAAGATGGAAATTGTCAACGAAACTTCTTCAGGTTTGTTCACATTTCTGTCTAAAGGTGAAGGAGAACATTTCCAATCATCTGAACCTCTACCTTATGTCCTCACTCTGTTAGGATAAATGTTACAACATTGTAAGAATCTTGGTGTTCAACAAGAACTGTCATAACAAGAGGAAATTCTGAGAGCAGTCAGACCAACAGAGAGGCTTAATTCTGTTTTAGAAACAAGACTTCTAAAGATATTGCTTCCATTATTAAGCAAGTCAACACCTTTGTTTCAACTAGCCCATGACCAGGTTTTGAGATTATACCAAAAGTCAAGCCTGAGAGGACCTTCATACTCAGCAATTTGATTCCATTTCTAATTTTACAAGAGTATCAGCCATATTCTGGTCTAAGTAAAATAGTATAAATGCACAGTAAATCACTAACTTCACTTGACTTGCTACAGCTTTTAGTCTGTTTAGCTGAAATGGATCTGTGTTCTGACTTGCTAATTTGCTCTATGCAGCTCCCATAGGCTTCATTAGGCTTCTGTGGCGACACACGAACAGACTGCAAAAAAAAATAAATTCCTTTCTCAAGAGAAATACTGATCACAGACTTTCTCAGGTTTTGTATTTAAAAAGTGTATTATCAAAAATGGAGGTGGGCTCACTGTCACTTTGTGTGAATAACACCAATACTTTTCTTACACAGGCTGTTTACCAGCTCCAAGAAGGATATAGAGCAAAAACTAGATGTTACAAAACCACAGTAACATGTGTTTTAAGAACAAATGCAACATCACTGACAGATATAACTAATGCTTAAGTAAAATGAGAATGTTGCAACAGCCAGCACCCTCTTCGGGCAGTTCTGTTGCTTACTAAGCTACTACACATCATTATAGACAAGGTCCCAAAACCGAAATTAAGTTGGAGGTCCTAATGAATGAGGTGTTGCATATAATCCTGGGATTAAACCAGTTATTTGCTCTAGGAACCTGGTGCAACATTTTGAAATACTGTGTTTTATTTCCATGAAGGTGTTTTGTTGGTTTTTTAGTTTCAATATGCAGCATTGCAGAACTGGTTCCAACTAAGCCCTTATGAGCTACAGAAGGCAAAAAAGAATGTTTATAGTCAATGAAGACACTAACACTATATGCTTCTTCAAAAGCAGCAAAGAAAGTCCTTGGTATCCCAAACAAGCTCATAAGCCATTCTGTATTATTAAGAAGTACAATCTGTTAATACCAAACAGACAAGAAAATTATAGTGCTGCTGATACTGATTAAAATACCATTTATTGTCACTAACACTAGAAGGAAAAACAGGATAGCAACATGTTCCTTCAGATGCCAGGAACCTCAAGCTGCACAGTGTTGGCCACAGACCTCAGAGCAGATCACAGCACGCTGTCACCCGTGAAGTTCACCAGCGTTTTGGTCTGTAGGGGTCTTTGAGGATTTTCTTGGAAGAAAACAACTCTATTCATCATTTCTACTGTCAAACAAAATGATGTTCATATTGAACATGCTGCTTCAGTTTAAGATAAAGCCACAGCCATGCAGGTGGTTGCTCCTTCATTCCCATCAGCCAGTCAAGCCCATCCTGCAGCTGGAGGACACATGCTGCACACCACAGGCCTAGAGACTGAAGCTCTTCACACAGCACAGCAAGACCAGGGTCAGAAAAGGTGAGCTGTCAGGGCATTACTAGCTCCTTGATGTCCCATGGCCTTCCAGCTAGGATCACCACAGCTGCAAAGACTAAATAACATAAATATCTTTGTATACTCAGACATTTACATAAAAAATCCTGTCATTTCATAGCCAGCACTTTTTAAAAGAAGAGTAGTGAACTTAAGGTCCAAAACCTCACAGATATCCACTTAAGAGGAGTAATGGAAACCACGCTGATGGAGATGTGCTGTTCCATGAGGCACTGGGTTGCAGACACATTTGAGTGCCAACAGTGGTGTTACGGCTTCAAGCTTGAAGCACCCGCTCATCAGCAAGCTGGAAGCACATAGCTCTAAACTTCAACAGTGAAAACCAGCACACGTCACCAGAGCATTTGGACTTCAGAGGTATAGATATCAGCCTTCCGATGGGCATGAATGTATTTACTAACACATTTTGTTAATGTGAACACTGTTTATATGTGCATTTACTAAGTGTTCTACAGTTACATTTGCAAATCCTTTATAACTCCCTCAGTTAAAAGGACAGGTTTCTCCATCAGTTCCACAGGAAAGGAGCCTCAGAAACTTCATCTCCCTCCACTGCTTCGAAGTTCTGTCTTCAATTTTTTTTTTTTAAGACAGATGGAGTTCTTAAAGAGCAACTTGAATTCGTGCTGCGATCATTACACACAGCAGTGATTCCGTGAAAAGCTATATAAACTTTAGCACTGAAAATAGAAGTCTCGAGTTTATCTAATGTTTTAAGCAGCAGACATTATGCAAGCAGAAAGACGCCAAAGATAAGACTCAGAAGCTTCCTGACTGGCCTTTTGCTATTTTCAAAGAGGTTTTCTCCATTGTAGTAATCCAGAATAAGCTGGTGAAGTGACAGGTCTACAAACTGAATTAGAGGCCTAAAAAAAACCCACTAGGTAGACTTGAGGGATCCCGTTACGAGCAGACCACTACATGGAGAGTAATGTAAAGGTTGTGAGATCATAGTAAGCAAAGGGGAAAACAGGACTGGTAGAGAGATACACATGCTTGCTGGGGAAGGCTCCATTTCCAGTCTGTGAGAGCACTGACTTTATATTGAACAGCTCACAGCCAAGCCAAAAAAATGAAAATAATAATAACAATACACGCCCCCACCCAATAATTCTACTGCAGAGACCTGAATCCAGGTCTTTCCTCACACCACATGGGTCTTCATCACGCTCTCGTGAGGTTTTACTGCCATGAATCCTGCTTTGCATTCTGCCTCATGCCCTGCCCAAGAATGGAGAAACAATTACACTATCTAGCCTAGCCCACAACCTAGTGATTCGGGCTTCTGTCTAGACTATGCCAACTGACCCAAAATGAGGGCACTTCATTCTGGACTTACCTTAGCCTTCAGCCAGAGCATCCCCACATGGGAACCCTTTGCTGACATCTTACGGGCAGCAGAAAGCTTTTCCAAGATCTTTGCAAAACAGCTCCAAGTGGTGTAAGCTCACAATTAAGTCTCATGAATTCTGAATCACAACAGTACTGCAGACATATCCTAGTCCTACTATTCTTTGTCAGCCAGCTATAAAAGTATCCCACACTCAGCCAAATTGAATTTTTGTTACAAACATTTGCAGCTTATCTGTCTGGGTTTAGGTAACTTACTTGACACCTCACCAAACTCCTAAGACAACATATGCTTTGTATTAGGCGGACCTCATAGTTCAGAGAAATTGCCTCCGTTTAAATGTGTTAGAAGGGACCGTTCCACACATTTGCCCTGTGGTGTTCTTACTTCTGTCAGGAAACAGACTACTTGTTGGCGCAGCACAGTAATTATATCTGCATTCAAAGCATGTATAGAAACGAGGGATGACAAGACAGTCACTGAGACATTGCATTTTATGTCTGAAATGAGGGGTTAAGAAAATGAGCTATAAGTATTGACAGAAATGGTAAATAAATCTGTTCTCTTCTTAAGTATTAAAATAGTAAATCACAACAAACACATGCAGGGCAAATTATAACTTGAATTAAGATCCCCTTTATATTTGCAGACTGTATTAGTTAATCAATAAACTAAACTGTACAAAACCAAAACAAAACGCACAAACAAAACCAAATCCACAAAACTTTTCAACCTGAGAAAACAAACTTCACAGCTGTAGCTCCATTTTTCCTCACAAGAGAAGAGCTGAGCAGGTTAAAATTCTGTATTCTGTACATTTATATGCAATTGACAGTTTTCACATTGCACTCCTCAGCGCATCATTTGCTTTTCAAGATTAATTAAAGCACCTGGCTGGTCAGCTTAAGGAGTGGTTGAAACTCAAGAGGCTGGTCCTCTCTCTTGTGCCAACAGCAGCTTTCTTGCAGGTGGATGGTAACAGCCCAGTTCTGACAAGACTGAAAACCACCGCCAAGCAAAGCATGCAGCTCAGCTTCACTGCAGGGCCCCACCAAGCTGTGCCATGGCACAAGAGAAGGCAGGGGCACGCAAGCATGAATCATGGCACCACAGCTTAAGTACAGCAGCTGTGTAAGCGAGGCTGGAGATCAATGGATGAATGTTATGGGCCAATTCTGATAGAAATATACAGACATGTAGCTACATCTGTTGTATCATGGACCTAATTCTGCAACCATTTGGTCATGAGAGTAACTCTCTGAAAACAACGGTAACACCATATTCTTTTATGCTTCCCTAGATTCTTCTGTTGCAATTGAGGCTACATGCTTGCTGCCAGAATTTTAGTAGGGCAGTGGATGTTGGTTTATATTTTCATCCAGTTTCAAGATGAATTACTGCCCAAAAATGTATTTTTGGGATTTGTTTGGTTTGTTTTAAAGACAATCAGTACACACTCCCCTAAAACATTTCTTCTTTTTTACTGAGACTCTGATATGCCAGAATTGGATTTCTATTTCCAAAATGTGCATGTGTTCAAACTCTATTCAAACACTGTTTTAATTTAGAATTACAACATACAAACACGGAGGAACAAAGAGAGAACATCTGCTCTATCTGTCACTTATTAATTCTGCGACGCTGCTAAGAGAGAGAACTTTTTCTATGGCAACTGTAACTCATTGCTCTTATTTGAACTATTTTCTTCTCCACTGATTTATGTTTTTCTTTATACATTTTCACATTCATTTGCAATCACACATAACATTGAGATTATACTCAACACTGAGGTTGCACATTTGACTATATTTGTTATTTTTTAGAGGTATTAAACCTATGCTTTAGCAAAATCCCCTGTGCATGAGTTTACACTCCCAGTGAGCTCTACATGTTATGAAGTCTCCTGGTAGACCAGTCACTGAATTTATCAAGTTGAAAGTCCTGTTAAACAGAAGTCGTTTGTTGCTTCAGTCAGATGCCTCACCCTATAAGAAACGGCGTATTCCAGTAAATCCATCTGGCTGCATTTGGAAGTGACACTTCACAAAATAAGAATAACTAATCAAAAAGCCCAACATTTTTTTTGTTAATATTTATATATTATAAGGGTATACATGCATGGAGGGCACAGATCAAGTAAGTCAAAGGCTGCAACAGACCCTGCAAATATATGCAGTTGATACTAAAATGACAAGATCTCAAATGTTAATAAATGTTAGCATTAATGTTACTTTTCAGACTTGATCCAACCTCTTCTTCGTGTATGTGAAACTGGGTCTCTTAGTAGATACATCATGATATTGACATTCCACCCACTGTAATATTTCTTCTCTCCTGTTATGTATGGCCTCATTCAGGAAAGCATTTGAAAGTGGGCTTAAATTTAATTATATACTTTCCTTTCAGCATACAGTTAATTGTGATTTGAAATTCAGGGTACCTAAACCTTACTTGCCACATGGCGTCTTAAATGCACACGGGCTGTCAAATTCCCAAATCTCCACACTGCAGAGAGTCCAGCAGGGAGCCATCAAGGTGCTGCTGGACCCAGAGCATCTCTGCTACAAGGAGAGGACAGCCAGCTCAGCCAGACAAGGCTCTGAGCTACCAGCTCTGGGCAGCCCTGTCTGAGCAGGGGGCTGGACCAGGTGAGGTACAGAGGTCTCTTCCAACTGCAGCTGGTCTTTTATTCTGTGACTACTTAATTTCTCTTTTCCTTTGTTTTTTCCCCCTCAGCTTTTCTTGCCTTCTCTTCTTTCTTTAATCCTTACCTGAAGTCCCTTAAACTCTTCCATAACTTTGGTTATTTCTTAGGCCATATTATTACTTTATTTTTTATTTTTTTTTTTTTACTGTTTGATTCATCATATTGGGCTTAAAGATCTCTATTGCTGCCATTGCCATTGGCAACCATACAGTACCTTTGAATGATTTCTTTTTACTTTTAATGTTCTTTCTCCGCTCTATATCATTCGATTTTTCTCTTTTCCTTCCACACAGTCCTCAGCTGCTCACAATACTTTAACAGTGTAGGACTCCTGGTGAAACTGCCTGTTATCAAGGTGGCTTCCCTATTGCTGGAAACAGGACACGCAGTCCTGAAAGGAGGCTGAGGGGAGTCTGAGGTTATGCTTACCCTATGCTCAATGCTCAGCCTTTGAGGACACGTTTACCAGCTCACTTCACTGTTAATTTTGAGCTTTCCTTTGACATCCTTTTCACATTAGAGTGCCTTATTAAAGCACGTGGATCACTGAAACATAACCCTGACATATTTTGCCAGAAATCTCTTCCTCACACTTCTAGGGACCAGATGAGACAAAACATTTCTGCAGTGGTAGCAAAATTTATCAGAAATACCTATTTTCTGAGATGCAGCATAGAAAAAAAAATGCAGAGAACAGGATAAAACCAGCTTTTCCAGAGGACCTGTGCTCCTTCCAAGAAAGAGGAATCACACTTTGGTGTGTTACCCTTTGGAAGTAGTCCTGAAGATGCAGGAAAGTGAGTATCAGCTAGTTCCACTGGTGCTCCAGCCAACAGCACATTTCTGTCTCACCTATAATTTACCCATCGCTCTGCCTTACATTCATAGAGAAGGAAAAATTCTGAATGATCAGCAATTTTTAGTGTTTGTCTAGAAACACAATTTGTCTAAATCATTTTGTGGGAGAAGGCAAGTTCATATAAATTTCAATTTTTCATTTGAATCTCATGCAATGATTACTCTCACAGTGAATAAATGTTAAATTGCAGTTAACATTATCAAAGACCTAGAAAAATTCTGCTGAATTGACATCAAGACCAGGATGAGACTTTACAGGAAGGGACAGTATAGTTCTTTGCTAAATAGGCCATAAAGCAGGTAATGATCTTGGAAGTTGGAAATACAATTTAACCTGAGGAAACTACAGTTACTTTAACTGCAGGAAGGTTCCAGTGCTTGAGCAAGTTTCCTGCACAGTCACTATGACACTGAAGCTGCTGCCTTACACAAGGAAGTCATCAGGGTATTACTGGGCTGTATCATTATGTGTTCTGACTGTCTACAATTCCCCTTTTTCCCCCCCTGGGAAAAACAACACTGATCTTTCTGACTTTGCAGAACAACTTAACTAAAAGATACACCACCAGGTATCTATCGCCCGGGTCTCTATCGAAACGGGAATTCCTGGAGCTTGAGCCACGGAAACAAAAATTGCTCCGGGGGAGGGGGGAAGAAAAAAAAAGCCAAAAGCAAAAAGCTGGGAGAACTTCAAAGCAAGCGGAACTGGAAACACCCCATCGGGCAGGCAGGGGATACAGGGATACAGGGTGCAAGGGTGGAGAACAGTTTACAAACCAATCAGGTGTCTGAGAACAGCAGCAGGCTTCTCCATGTGTCCTTCGCTAAACACAAGTCTACCACAAGTTACATTTAGTAGGCAACCTAAGGGCATTCTGTCAGAATTCTGAATCTAAAGCATAGCAGTATTTTAATTAAGAATGGTATGAACTGAAAGGAAGGAAAATCAAATCCAAGCGTGCTTCCAAGATACAATTCTTTGCAAGCCCTAATATGACTTCATTTTAACCATCAGCAATAATTTCTCCTAATGCACCTAAGCATTTTCTAACTGAACAGCACATTCCCATCAACTGAATCCAAGTAAGTCAAATTATAATCCTAGTAAACTGTGTATAAGTGAGAATTTGATAGTTATAATATGTTACTACTTGGTTTTGACTTCCAAATAATACATTAATGGAATGATTCCTGAATTCTTACAAAAGCACACAGTAAGCCTCATAAGATTTCTTCACAGAGCCATATAGATAATGAGCATGTACTGCAAAACGCTGTCTAAGATGACAATACATCTATACCCTGAATGCTTTAGGAAATGCAATAATGACCTTGCTTGAAAGAAAAAAAAAGTATTACCTGAACCACAACCATGGATTTTCCTGTTGTTAACAGACAAAACAAAGGGTAACAAATGGTTTCCCTTTTGGAGCACCTTGTATGTCAGATCTCAATCACTAAACCTAATCAAAGCTTCTATAAAAACTCAGAAAATTAATATAGATTAAACATGACAATCTGGGAATACTGGGACACAGAAGACAGACTTTCTAAGATCACATGCCAGAAGGCTGTTACAAGTTACTATTCTATTCTAAGGACAGAAGCCAACGTTTTCCAATCCCAGGCTTTTTCAGACATACCTATCACTATCCCCAGTGTCCCTGCTTCACTAGAGACTAAAAAAAAGAGGAAAAAACCTCTTATGGTCATGGACTGCTGCACTCAGATCTGGAAAACCAAAAGTGAAGTCAGCTTCCCAGCGACCTGTATCATCTTGCAACACGTTTTTAGCTACATGTTGCCAATTCTTTTATGTCAAGACACGGTTCCCATTTCCTTCACTACAATTTTGATACGTACCCCACTAAGCCCTACTTTAGTTGCTACCCAGCTCGTGCTGGAACACTGAAGCAATTGTGTGTTTTCACAATACACATAAAAACCATCATATGAATAAATGCTGCCATTCAGACTTCAAGAAAAATAAAAGAAGAGATGGCATTTTCTTGACCTCCATCCCTGGGCTTCCCCATTCCCCCCCCTTTCAAATACTTCCCACTCACTAGAGAATTCAAGCAAAAATCTATCCCATGATTCACATTCCATCCTACTCATATTGCCAGCGTTAGAAGTGTTTCAGTTGCTCTGCAAAGGGCATCACCACAATTAAGTTCATCAAGCCAAAGAGAGTTCTGATCATTAGATATGAAGACCTATTATTTCTGGAGTACTGTAATACTTTGTCAGAGTTGTGCCTGTACAGTTGCATTTGCAATTACTTTGAGTGGATATTTGCTAAAGAAAAGTGACTGGAAAAATGGTCCTGAATTGTGAGCTTCTTTTCACACATTCTACAATTTTCCTGTCTTGAGCAACATACGAGTCATTAAAACCTAACTGACGAAAATAAGAGGCTTCCTTTACCCATTAAATATTTCCTGATCTTTTTCTAATGTGAAAGTCCGTGACAACATTCCTCATACTCAGTGCTTTCAGGGGAAGATTTTCTCACAGCCCAAAGTAATTATTACAGATCTAGCATTTTGATGGACCCGAAGATTTGGAAAAGACTTGCAACTGACTTCCAGCTGCACAGAAAATCTGCTGTGATGCGCTTTCCACCTAGTTCTAGAAAACCACGAAACAAATGAACAAAATCGTCTCCAACAACTTGCTGATCAATGTTTATCACTACTGAGGTTTTGCCAAAGAAGTCCAGAGGAGGCCACAAGGATGATCAAGGGTTGGAGCACCTTCCCGCATAAAGACAGGCTGAGAACATTGGGGCTGTTCACCCTGGAGAAGGGAAGCTGCATGGAGACCTCAGAGCAGCTTCCAGTGTCTGAAGGGGGCTACAGGGATGCTGGAGAGAGACTCTTCATCAGGGACTGTAGTGACAGGACAAGAGATAACAGGTTCAAACTTAAAGAAGGAAAGTTCGGATTAGATGTATGGAAGAAGTTCTTTAGATATAGTTAGATACATGAAGAAGTGATGATGGTGAGGCCCTGGAACAAGTTGCCCAGAGAGGTTGTGGATGTTCCATCCCTGGCAGTATTCAAAGGCAGGCTGGACAGAGTCTTGGATGACATGGTTTAGTGTGTGATGTCCCTGCCCATGCCAGGGGGGTGGAACTGGATGATCTTAAGGTCTTTTCCAACCCAAACCATTCTATGATTCTATGAAAAGAAAATGGCAGCTTTCCCAACAAGGAAAAAACATGCATTAGAAAGAATTCACAGCTGGAAGTACAAATTCATCCTGACTGAAAACTTTTGTTCTAAATATGATTAGAGTTTGGTCACCTGCAATTACCTTTAAAAAAAGAAAAACTTCTGATGGTGACATGAAATGCAAATGTATCACAGAAGAAAACGTCCTCTCACACTCACTTTCATTTTGCTGTAGGTCAGATCTGTAGTGTTGAAACCAGAACAGTGAGGGTTGGGAGGAAAATTCACAAAATTCCTCTAAACCAGAAAAAAACAATGAAGGAGCAAGTGATAAACTAAAGCAGCACTTCCTAGCAAAATTACTGATTTGTAACAAAGACAGATAGGTAGAACAGAGAGAGACCCTAGTTAAGCTTTGGCTGCACTAATTTTCTCCCTGCAGCGCTGCACAGTGTCCCTGTAGTCCTCCCATGTCACCTGTCCTCGCTTCCAATGTCTGTACACTTTTCGACCTAAGTTCTAGACAAAGATCCCTGCTCAGCCAAGCCTGCCCTCTACCCCCTTGCTTGCCTTCCCACGCTTTAGAGTTGTCTGCTCCTGCACTCTTAAGAGATGGCTTTAAAAATCAACCAGCACCCACTACCTTCAGAAGCAGACTCCCAGGGGACCCGACTAACCAGCTTCTTCAGCAGCCCCAAGTCTGCTCTTCCCAATGCTCAGGGCAGAAGTTTTGCTGGCAGTTTTTCTCCTGTCACCAAGAATTTGAAACAACTACTTCATGGTCACTGAGACCAAGCCAGCCACCAACCACCACGTGGGCCATGAGCTCTCTTTACAAACAACAGACCTAGGAGGGCACTTTTTCTAGCCAGCTTCCTTAGTACCTGCACCAAGAAGTTCCCTCCAGTGTGCTCCAGGAATTACATGAGCCTGTTTGTGTCCACTGTATGAACTCTCAGCTGGCACCTGAGAAGTTAAAGTCATCTATAAGGACAAGGGCCATTTCCTCCCAATCCATGTACTTGCATGTGTTCTGAGACAGGCAAGTAAAGCAGGAGGGGCTATGAACTAGCTCCAGCATTTCTGTAAGCCCCTATCCTAGCTCAATTCCAGCATCACCTTAAGATTGCTCAAGGAGTCTGCAGAGGTTTCTTAATGCTCGTGTTCATACTTGGACATTACACCAAGCGCTAGCATGTTCTGACAGTCTCGGAGGAAATGTGTTAACTCCACTTTGGTACTTGCATGGATAAAAGCTCCCATCTTGACCTGCAAACACAGCTTTGTTACAAGCAGTTGCTAGTGTCAACAAATGGAAGTCATCCTCCAGGAAGAAACAAAACTGCTCCTTTACTGTGTTGTCCTTTCTTACTGTATTTTCCTTACACCTTTGTATGAGATAGAGCATAAATACTCAACATACATAGGTTTTCTCATGTATCTTTTCTGGCAGCAGTTGTGGTGCACATGACAGGGAGCTCTTAGCAGCTGAGGGGGTTTATTGCCTTCTGTTTGCAAAGCCACTTTTCCAGTTGTAATATACAACTCCATTGACAGCTTATGGCCCAGAATTCTAGTGGGTTTGTTTGTTCAGTTGTTTACTATCCTCAGTTACAGATTAACTTGTTTTGGGGTTGGGTGGGTTTTATTAAGAAACTTCCATTGTTTCCTGTTTTGTTTTTCAGTGCCCCAAACTAATTCATTCACGACCTACAGATTTTTTGATTCCCTGAATTGAATGGGAAACCTTTCATTATGGAGGGATCAGAAGAAAAAACCAGCAGTTTCCAGTAGGTAAGCTTGTTTTACTATTTTCTCTACAGTTACAAAATAAGCTTCAAACCAGCTGTGGAGATGGACATTCTCCCTCAGACTGGGGGACTAGTCCCAAAGCAGTGGCTCATCTCCAGCCCATGGCAAGATGCTGACAAGTGTTTCATTCCTCTTGCCACAACTCTCAGTCATTTGTGAAGAGCCCACCAGCATGAATTAGGAAGGGTCTACTCACCATGATCCACATAAACAGAGATACAACATAGGCACATACCTGCTTTCCAAATGAAATCAGGTATTAAAAGCTATAACAATCCTGTTATTGCTGTTTTGTCTGGGGGTTGTAGGGGCATGGACAGCTGCCAGAAAAATGCTAGCAAGCAAATATATATATATATGTATGTTCATATTATATATCGGTTTTCCTAAATACAGGGGGGGTTAGAGCTAGATGATCCTAAGGTCCTTTCCAACCCTAACTATTCTACGATTCTATGATTCTGTACGTATATAAGCATTTTATTATCTCACAAATCCCACTTGAACCTTTAAATTACTTATGAGGGTAAATATTACAAGAGTTCAAGAGCACTGGTCACAGGCACCCAGCACTTATTATAATTTTCCTGTTTGTAGCAATTGTCTAGATGTTAGCACAGCTCTTGCATTGTACTGAAACCAACAAAAAGGGGTATTCACAGACACAGCTCATTGCCTTTTGTCAGAGCAAAGCAACAGCATAGGAACTATTCATCATTCTGCTGGGGGAAAAAAATCCAAAAATAAGTACTGTATTTTGCTAAACTGTTAGTCAGCTGGTTTTTAGCAACCTGATCACGTCCAAGACATTCAAACTCCTGTAGAAAAACAGAAGTGATGAAGACAACAATTAGTTTTACTGTAACATCCAGTACAATAAATTTTAAATAAGTACCAGGGCTATTATTCAGCATATTCATTTATTTCAAAGTACACTGATTATGAAGGACACTAATTCAGCTACCAGTTTTCATGGCACATCAGTTTGTATGAGTCTAGATGCTCTGCATGCAATTGGCCAGCAGGTATCTGTTAATCTGAAAAAGAAATTTACTTTCTTCTACGTATCATAAGCTGTGCAGAAGAGATACTAAGCAGAATCCTGGCCCACTTGTGTGTTAGATCTCCTCTTTCTGGTTACACATGCTCATAAGGCAGAAGCAGGTTCCCACCCTCACAACATCAAAAGCACACGCTACACTATATATTTTAACAGATTATCTCCTGGATTAAGAAACAGGTACAAGCATGGGACTTCCTGATGGACAAGTAACCCACCAGACATCTTGTGAGAACTTCAGTCACTGGTTCTCTTTAGGGAGAGGTCCGCTTTGGGCCAAACTTCCTTGTCTAGGCAGCTGTCAGAGGCCAATCAAAGGTAGGGTTTCAGGTTTTAGTACAGTGAAGGAGCTTTCACTGAGTCCAGCACTCAAGGAGGAAAGTCACTTACTTCAAGTCTCTTCAGCACAACCTAGGAGGGAAAGGACCATTTCACTTATGTGGATAGAGGTTGGAAATGCGCAAACATTGCTGTGTGACCTTTTCTTTCTTAGAAGGAAGGGTCAGAGACATCCCATCCCTGCCTGGCAAAATTCCTCGTCATTTCTACAGGCATGTGGACAGTGCTGAATTTCTACATCAGAGGGAGACTATACAGGATTATCCCACAAGCAGGAGAGATTTCCTCCTGGCTACTTTTATTTATGGGTGCTCATAGCAGCCCAGCTGCTGTGAAGCACACCTGCAGAGTAACACGATTTGAAAAAAGCCCAAACACCTGATGTTTCATATGGATTACAGCTCAGTTGTTATTGAGAATGACACGTATAAAGGCATTTATACCTATACCTAGATAGAGGTGAATTCCAGAGACTGGAATTTCAGGATCACAAAAGCTTGGCAACAATGAATTCTGACTGAACAACATGGAGAGGGGAAACAAAAAAAAAAAATAAAAAAAGAAAAGCTGAAAACATTAGGACCAAGCTGAAGTTGCAGAGGTCTGTAGTCAAAAATTACAATCAGGTACTGCAGGGATGGGTCGCCTAAGAAAATCTGGATGTCTAAGACATCCATCTAACTCTAGTGGCTGCCATGCCTGTATTTCCTGTCATCCTAGCAAAAGTAAAACATGAGTTTACAATAGACCTGTTTTTTCCCAGTAATTACTTCTTAGGCTTGTCACTGCTTTCCCGCCACCTTCATGGAGTTTATGCATTCTGTATCACACCACCTGACAAAGATCCCATTAGTTCACCTAAGTCAGCACAGTCCAATGTGTATTATGAACCTATCTTGCTTACTACTTTCTTTATTCAAGAGGGAACAAGGAATGAATTTTTAAGCAACAACTGACCCTGGGCCAAATGTCCAGTGGACACCTGACCAGAGGCTGCTACAAACACTGCAAAAGGTAACAGGTATAGAGGCATCCCAAACACTGCTTTTTATTGGGGCTTCTGGCTCTCAAACTTGCTGAGACTCAGCCACCTCTCAGATAAGTGATCACAGAAAATAAAGTTGGAAGGAACTGTGAGAGGTTATTCTGTTTGTCTTCTTTCAGGATTCTCTTGGGTACTTCTGCACTGCTTCCTCAAATGAAACAGCTTCTTCAAATTCCCAAAGGAATCAGTACAAGTTCAGCAGGGAGAGACTACATATGAAAACCTAAATGCCCAGGCTTGCATATATGTTGTACAATGCACAACCATCATGTTTTGCTTAGCCTTCACTGTAACAAAACAAGGTGATTAACAAATCTGGGGATGTGTTTATCTTCATTGTATTAAACAAAGCAGAGTCGTATTTCAAACACACCTTGCTTCTAACCTCACAGGAAAGTTCTTACGTTTACATGCTGTAAGAGTTCTAAATCAGCTTACTTTCTGTTATCCTGCTAGGTGGTTCTGTACTATGGCATTAGGCTAAGAGTAATTAGCAAGACACTGTTTCCTTGACACAACACCCAGATGGGTGATGCAAAATGATGTACTCACACTAGCAGATTTCTTAAATCTGACTGCCTCTGAGGCAGGTACTGGTAACAGACAAGACAAATCGTAAACACAGTTAAGCAACTGTGAATGTTACATGCTTCTGCACTTCAGGAGTGAATGCACAGCAAATCAGTTTTTTCACATCCAAGTGAAAATCAGTTACTGAATTTACCAAATCACCTCCAGGTTTGCTTTTGTTTAATTACAACAGCAATTCTCCTTCTGACCAGATGATTATGACTAATTTGTCTCATTTTTGCTTATCACGCTGTGGTGTGACCATGGTTTTACAGGTAACAGTAACAGCTAATTAGTCTGTGCAGAACAAGATATTTATGTCTCTTACATAAGGATGCAGTGTAGAAAAATACAGGACCTTAAGAAGTGTAGACATAAGATAAAGCATACAGGCATCGGATGACAAAAGATGAGGCACAAGCATAGCTCTGGAATCCCTATGACTACAAATAGCTCACAGTGAACAGCTAAGAAATATAGTGCTGGAGCTAGAAAATACCGCTTTTCAAGGATAACAAAAGAGAACAAAATGCAAGTATTTAACCTAAGTAAAACATCATATATAGTAAGTTTGGATGCAATTTGAAGCTGTAGGCCCGTGAAGAGCAAGGTATACAAGTGTGCTAGCAAACATAAAAAGGTCCCAAAGTGGATCCTAGAGCGAGGAAGAAAACATCAATATCAACATCATACTCCTGACAAGGGCCTCCAGATGCTGGCAACTCACAGTAACACCCACCCAGCACCAGACTGAAGCCATCAACCTTAGGACCTGGAGCAGTGATGGAAGGATGAACCTTCCGCCACTGCTCCAGGTCCTAAGGTTAGTGGCTTCAGGCTGGCGCTGGGTGGGTGTTACTGTAACACACGAAAGAACAAACCTTGGGTCACTAGACACAAGAGAAAGGGGATAGAAACTAAGAATCACCAATGTAACAATTTTATCTCCATTTGACTGTAACTGGTTTTGAGAATTTTTCTGCGTAGAGGTACTCTTTTCTTCTTCTGTAATAACTAGATTTGAACTAATAAAGATCACTGGGTTAGACTGTTAAAATCTTAATTATTCTAACAATAATAGTCTTGGTTGTATATATAGGGTGTAGTTCCCATTTGCCCACAAACAAGATTTTCAGCTCAGCACAGATGCTACATTCTCCTATTACAGCCCAACAGCAATATAAGACACCAGCTTTTCCTGATTTCTTGTCCCTTCACTCACCCCTAAAGAGCCAAATAATTATACAAAGTGTCTCAGCTTCACTGGTGTACATTGAGAAACTGACAAACATGCTACACCAGAGTTGAGGTGGCACTCTACCCAGGCATTGTAAGCATGAAAATAGTTATATTGATACTCTATTTTATTATTCCAATAACATAATGAAAAACAGTATGCCAAAGAGAAGCTACACAGGAAAAACCAAACACCACATGAATGCATCTACCAATTTAGAAGGATGTCTTTAAGAATTTCTACTAAATGGCAAAGGTCTGCAGAGGCTGGTGAAAAAAAACCCCTATTTTTTAATTTGTACTGATGCTGGTAAGAAATAACTCCATGCGTCTGTAAGTACCCATCTTCCTTCCCAAGCACAGGAGCGCACCCTTCCAGTCAAAGCCTGTGAAAAGCCCTAGATGGTGGACAGCAGGCAGAAGCCCAACCACAGCAAAGGAGCCAAGCAAATCCTGGAATATGCTTCAAAGCTCTGGCTTCCAAACAAGTTCTGATTAACTAGGCCTGAAATTTGCTACTATACCAGAGATACATTTTGTGGCAAATGACCACATTTAACATGCAAAAATGTTGAGGACCTTGTTACTCTCGTCTCTCGCAATACTGTTTTAAAAGCAGCAAAACAGTGCCAAGGATACAGCTACTAAAAAGCAAACACAACTCCAGCCCCCAGCAACCTAAGGCACTCTGTAAAGCCCAAGACTTGTTTTGCCATGAAAGGCTGGGAGCACAGCTAAGCTAGGGCCTGGGGGAATGGGAGTGGGGAAGGGATTGGAAGCCCCTGGCACAAAAAACCTGGATTGCTTGAAGACTGAATGCAGAAAGCTGGCTTGGACTTGAGGGAAGAAACTACTAAAAAGCTGGAGCATTTTTTTCATTTGCCAGGACTACCAGACATCTCAGCTGTTTGTGCAGCTGCAGTCGGACAAGTTCAAGGTACTGTCTGTTTATCTGCCTCCTCTCCTGTCTTAGAGATTTCCACTGGGCTTCTACAGATATGTAAACAAGTGTGCGCATGAAAGAAAAACAGGCAGAGCTACATTTCATTTTGGCTTTATTTTACATGTAAGTCTGTACCTGATTTTGAAAGTGAGAGAAGCTTGGAAAGAGATGGAATACCTGAGGATATGTAACTGCCAGCACACTAGAGCATAAACATGTCAAAGAGGTATGAGAAAAGTGCCAAGTCTCACTTTCATACAACCATTAGTGTCTCTGCATTTGATATAAAGAGGTTTCTTTAATTTCTTTTTATCGAGTTGTGAAAACAACTGCTTTGTGGTAAATGCACAAAATGCCAATTAATCCGAAAAGGATCAATTTTTTTTAGTGTTTGACAGTCATATTGAGAAGGCAAAATGATGTGGAGACAGACTCCAGAGTGCCAAGAAACAGCAAGAGCAGGACTAAGAGAAGGCAAGTCTGCACCCCAGGATGCCTAAAACACAGGCTGTGCAGTGTCCTGACACCTGCTGCACCAGAAACAGGCACACAAAGCAGCAACAGCAACATGTCCTACTGACAGCTCAGGGCTCATCAGGCAGGAAAGGATAGCAGGCCAGGTCCATCCAGGGATTTCATGTAGCACTTCAGAAACAGGACAAGGGACTGACACCCCTAGGCACACACACCCGGGGTGCCTAGCTCAGGCAGGAATGAAAGGCACCAGCCTGAGCTTCAACGGAACCTTGGTCAGAGGACAGGGGTGGAAGCCCAAAGAGAGACTGGTCAGGGCAACGACGACTTATTTGTGCTCTTGGCACCCTGATGCAGAGAAATTTCAATATATTCCTAAGCAGAAGGATTCATCAACTGTGACAAAACTACCAAGTTATGGTACATGTATGTAAAGCCTTGTTTTAGTAACACAGGGAGTTCTACTAAAAGCAGGGGGTTGAGCTTTATTGTCACCTGCTTGACAATTCCATTACACAACCACACTTTCCTTTGTATCACAAAGAAAATTTGTGTCACATAGAAACTGATCCAATCCATCTGACAGAGGACTCTGCGAAGGTTAGACTTCATTTCAGTGCTAAATTAGATGGTAACAGAGAGAACTTCCCCTCAACTATGCATTAACATCCTGCTTTTTAAAAAGACATGACAAAATGTATGTAGTCACAAAAAAGCCTAGCTTACTGAACTATTTATTTTTGGGTAACGGTCATTGACAGTCATACCACTTAGCAATAAATAATCACTGAACAGTGCATAGCTATGCATAACAGTTAATCTTCTTATGTAAAGATGTTTTTATTGCATCATCCTTGCTCATGGCTGAGCAATACCTCACCCTCAAGAATGGCTCAGCTTAAGTCAATAAGCTAAAAGAAGTACAATACTCCTAGCTCTAAAGAATGACAAATCAAAGCCTGGATGCTTTCACATACTCTAAAATCTTAATTGGACTAAAAACTGTAGTAATTAATTTGGCTCAAGACATACAAAGAAGTACCAGAACACTAGATATGCAATTTGTATTGATTAAATCCTACTGGGTTTTTTGGCTATTCACTTACTGACCTGTTTCTGGTATGCAGTCCTGTTCGTATTTTAAGAAGATACACTGAATCCAACTCAGCTACTTATATTAATAGAGTAAGCACTTACTGTTGTACCAAAGCAGATGTGTGTAAATTTAACTGAGCTGTTGTTTGCATCTCATCAATCAGCTGTTGAAGATGTCTTGCAAAAACTTGGAATATGCCTAGCTTTATACATCCAAGTAATCTCTTATAAATGTACCCCACTGGTATGAATTTTTTACCTCATGAATTACCTAACACAATACACAAGGATTTACCAGCAGGAGCCAAGGAGGCTTTACCTGCAGCAGTATCACAGCCAGTAGCCTCCACATGATACAGCACAGCTATGGCTGAACAGCCCATTCTCTTTAGATGGAGGATGTCCTTCCTGCACGATACATATGTGTAACTGGATGAAATTAAGACTGAGAAATGCAGGCCAAGTTAAAATAAACAACATGTCGACGGGAAGTTTCACAGTTCATCAAAAGCCCTTCCAAGGAAAACAGAAGAACCTCCCCATCTTGAGAAAATAAACAAAGAGAATTCATTTTAGTAAAATAAATAAATAAGCAACATGATCACTTCACAGCAGTGATTAAGAATCCCAGTTATAGATTCAAGTTTTGGTTGTACCCACTATTGGCAGAAGAAACCACAGGAAAGTAGTTCTTCCTACAGAGGATCTAAACACGCAGCTATAAAAAAAAAAGTAAGCTAGCTAAATTTCAGTTGAAAGTAATGAAATTTGGCACTTGTATATACATAATAATGTTTCTTAAAATAGTGATAAAAGCTTTCTTTAAAGACAACATCATCACCCATTTGGACTTCAGTGATTTGTAACCTAACAACTGGACTGCGGTTCACTGCTATAGAAAATTGTTTATGGCACAATCTGCTAAGAGCCTGATTCTGCAATGAAGTAAAAAAGAAATTTACCATTTATTTCAACAGTCACATGACAGCCCTCAGTATTGCAGCTACATGAATGAAAACATTGCTTTGGTTAAAAAAAAAAAATAAAAGTCTCACAAAACCAGCTCAAAAATCAGCTATAATGAGAAAAAGAAATATTTACTTCGCCTCCTTAGCTTCAGTGGCAACCTTCTGGTGGGGAAAGAGCTTTGGTTTTTCTCATTTGGAAGTCCCCTGCTAAAGAGGGAGGCCTCAATAAAGCAAATGTCATTGTTCTTGACAAAACTTTCCTATTTTACCTATATTAAGGAAAAACCTGATGGAAGTCCTGGATCCAGCCTACAGCCATCCTGATGAAGACTAAACTCCAGGAAACACCCAAAAGCTTGTTTTCAAAGATGAATTTACGATCCTTCTCACATATGCATGCGGACAGAGGAACTAAAACTGAGAGGGTTTACCTGCAAAAGCTATGGGCTTACCAAAACCTTCCACAAAGCCTGATCACTCTAGCAGTCAGCCACCCTGTCCAGCATGACGGGCTGCTAGCACAGTCCAACTCACAAGGAGCAGTCATCCAACAGGATAATTGGTACTTACAGAGAAATCCGAGGTAGTTACAAAACTGTTGACAGAGCCTTTCATCAGCCGTAGGCTTGACTCATCTCTTCTGAAGAATCAGACTGACGCCACAAGTTGAAAGACCAAAACTTCGGAGAAGAATTTGCCTTTGTAATTTATAAATGCTGAACCTCTGAGGAATCCTTCAGATTCCAAGAAGAAAAGTTTAGCATGCCTCAGAAAAATACATCTGTGCGCTAATAAATAACCAGCTACTGGCAGAAACAACAAAGTCAAGAGAATAACATTAAGTGAGTAAGGAAAGGAAAACCGTATTATGTTTGCTGAATTTGGAAATGCTGCACTTCTCTTCTGTAAGTCTTTACATTATGTGGTCTAACAGTGAAAAAAAAGCTGAATACAAACTTTGCTTTCTAGTACAAGACCAGAGCAAGTGCCTGAGATGTAGTAACACAACACATGCTACCACAAACAAAATCCACATGTGCAAACGAGATAAAGGGAAGTATACACACTGATGCTACGAAACAGCCAAAACAGAAGTTCAAAAATAATTGTATTATGATGTTACAACACTGGATACTTCCTGCCATGACCTTCTTACCAGAGCATCCGCACTTAAAAATGGCAAGTCAGGAAGCATACACAGTACTGAGTGAACTCTATTCAAAATATATTTTCCCTTCCTGAATCCTGTATTCCTGCTCTTCTTTCAGGAGGATGCTTCCATGCTTCCTTCTACCATCAGACCATGAGTTTCTGTGGCCCAAGGCCTACTGCCTCTGCAGTAACCCGCAAACCCATTTGAATTCCACAGGTTAAACCACCACAGATTCACCTGTTTAGACTTCACCTTTGAAACAACGCACTTTCTTTATGGCTTGTCCCTGAAGGCATCTTTTCCCTTTTCCTTTCCGGAAGGAAGCCAAGCTGTGAATTTCCCTTTAGCCAGACCGAGCCTCAAACCACAGAGGTGAATTATAAAACACAGTTTTCTGCGAGCTGTAAACACAGCGCAGTGCGTGCCCGTGATATCAAAAGGCAGAGGCTGCTCCGCCGAGCAGTCTCGCCCGTGTGTCACCGGGCCGGTTACCAGGGTCCCCGGGACGCTCAGAAGAGCGGCCTCGCTCCCTCCTTCCCTGGCTTCCCCCGGGGAGCTGCTCACTCCGCAGGTTTGTTTTGACACGGAAATCTCGCGCACGCTGGAAGAGAAAATCGGCTTTGTACCGGCACCTTCACACACGGCAAGGAGCCCCGCAAGCCCCGTGCCCGCTGCCGCAAGCGCACCGGCTTCCACGGAGAGCCCGCCGAGCTGAAGCCCTGCCCCGGTGACCTTCCCCGGTCCCAGCCGGGGAGCGGGGACCCCGGTGCGCGCAACCTTGCACCTCGCGAGCGCCGCGGCACGGCCTCCGCCCCGCACAACGGCCGCCGCGGCCTGGCCTGGCTCCGCCGAACCCCGCGCGACTAACGGCCGGCACGGCCCTGCCGCCGCCGCGCACTTGCCGCTCGGCGGCCTCCCCTCCTGCCCTCCCTCCCGGCTGCGGGCCCCGCAGCCCTCTCCGCCCCACAGCTCGGACAAAGCGGCCGCAACGCACCTGCTCCCGAGACCGGAGGGCTGGCGGAGGTCCTCGCCATGTCCGCCCCCATCCCTTTGCCGCTGGCTCCCCTCTGCTCCCGGCCGTCCCGTGCTATAGAAGCTCCCGCCTGCGAGGGGTCCTTGCGCCCACCACTCCCCAGCACCCGCTGAGGGATACAAACTCCGCCGCCGGCGCACGTCGGCTGGATCCGCAGCGCTAACAGGCCAGAGCGAGGACTGGGGCCCGCGGCCCCCGCGACCCCCGCCCGCCAGCACCGTCACCCGCCAGCACCGCCACCCGCCAGCACCGCCACACGCCCGCACCGTCACCCGCCCCGCCTTGCCCCCGCGCCGGGTGCTCACCGTAGAGAGGCGCAGAAGCTTCTCCCTTCCTGGCCATCGTCTCCTGGTGCCGGCGCGGCCAGGGGCCCGGCGCCACTGCCCGCCGTTCAGCTCGCCCTTTGTTGCCGTGAAGGCATGAGAGGCGGTAGCGGCCGGGCAGACCCCGCTCCGCTCAGCTCGCCACGGCTCAGAACGCCGCCCGCGCTGACCCGCCCGTCCCGGCGGCTCCGCAGCTGACGCCTGCGCCGAGCCCGGGGAGGCGGTGCCCGAGCTGTGGGGTGTGGGAGGGGGCAGCGGGACCCCGCCGGGGGCGGGGATGGGGACGGGACAGGACGCGACTGTCCGGGCCCGCGCGGCAGCTGCCGACGGCTGGCGCCGGGCCGTACCTGGAGGGCTCCGCGACGGGGACGTCTCCATCCCTGTCGCTGCCCAGCGGAATGTGACCGCCAGCAGCCGGAGCGGCCCCGGCTCCGTGACCCCGTCAGGGGGGACGCTCTCCCCGTACCCCCGCGGCGCCCCGAGGCTCGGCGGCAGGTCGGAAGCAGGCAGCCGGTCCCGGAGCCCTTCGCCGCCCGCCCTGGCCCCGCCGCCCAGGGAGCGACCTTGGAAAGCGCCTCCCGCCGCGCCCGGCGGAGCTGTCCGGGCCGCCCGTGCTGAGCCAAGCCGAGCCGAGCACCGTCGCGGAGAAAGGGCCCGGGGGCCGCTCGGCGGGCGAAGCACTCCGGTTCCCCCTAACACAGCTGGATTTCCGTCCCCCTCCTCACCACGAGGAACCGCAGCACTTTGGTCGGGCCTTGGTAGGGGCATTCCCATGGTCCCGTCAAAGTACAGGTTCGGTGCTGATAAATACAGACGCTGGCTATAATCTTGAGTTGTCATCTGCCTCCCTGTGGGGCAATGGCCACTTAAAGTGCCGTTTGATTGCTGACAGTGATGGCCCAAATCATTGCTGCAGAAAAAGGACACTATATTCAGATGTCACACTGTGATATATTTCTGAGTCCACTGTTGGGGAAACATCAGAAAGTCCAACACAAGATGCAAAATCTTGTATTGAAAAAAACTTGAACTAACCCCTTGTAAGTCTTGACAGAAGATGTAGGCCATCATTTACCTATTTACACAGGAGCAATTTGAAAGGTACTCCAGGTCTTGCAAATAAAGGTAACCTTTCAAAAGTTGGCTTATGAACCTCAAAAGACACAAGTATTTTATTTATGACTAAATTAATATGCATAGATCATGAAAGATGTTAATATGCTGGTACTGAAACATGAACCAATCACACAGACATCAGAGGCAGTGAGGGTGTGTGCCTCCTCCAGACAGTGCAGCACCAGGCCTTGCAGAGCCAGCTGCCTTTGCTAGGTTTAAGGACAGCAAACCAGGCACACGTCACACCTTATCAATCTCCACAGAGGTCTCAGTTCAGGCCAGTTGCTCTCATACTTACTGAAGTTCACATATGCAGCTTTGTCTGCTAGTACTGGAAGTACTGGGGGAAGTTATTCCCCTTCCGCATTCAATTGGGAGGATTTATTTGTCTTTATAACTTTTAAAATGAGTAGTTGTTTCTTCCAGCTACCCCGTTTCATCAGAATACTACCCAGGCAGAGGTTAACACATTCTGTGCATCCATGGCAGTCCACAAGGGTAAACCCAAGTTCTTTCCTAAACCGAGTTCACCCATCCTCTTAAGCCACTTCCCTGGTCTAGCTACCCAAGATACCTGTCATTGTTCTGGAAAAAGATCCAAAGAGCAAACACCTCCTGTATCAAAGGGACAATATACTTTGCTATCTAAAGAAATCCTTATTTCATCTCAGTGTTGATGACAACTCAGACAATCTCACCTACAGAAAGAAGAGCTTCTTGTGTTAGAGATTGAGTCACACAAGAGAAAAACTGCGTAGGACAGCTCTGTAAGCAGCAGGGTGGTGGGTTAATGTCTTCTGGCTCATTCTGAGGAGGCACTGCAACCTTACAGCAGGGCAGGATGTGATTTGCTGGTCAGACCTGAAGTCGAATTCTCAGGGAAGCGTCAGTACTATCCCACAGCTCAGTACTACTCCATTCCCTTGGTGCAGAGCAGTACATGCAGTATCTGCATATAGCCTGCTTTCGAGAATGGACATTGGAATTTCAACAAACTAAACAATAAAAGCCATAGGTAATGGAGTTTACATAGACAGTCCAACCAATACATATATAAACTATATGTATATCTATCATATATCATAAGTAGTATATATAACATACAGCATACACTATATGTTGCCTCTATTGTGTGTGTATATATTTTTGCATATATATATTATACAGACTGTGTAGTACAGTATTTATATTATATATTGTATGCAACATGTGTTATATTTAACATATATGCTATATAGAACATATGCATACGTTATATGCATTATATATAACAGAACATATATGTTCTGCATATATATATATATATGGGCTATGGCTAACAACCAGAAATGAGCTTTTACATACTCAGCACTTCTAAGTTCTAGGAAGAGAAAACCCTCACACCCATTCAAGCAAAGTTTTTTTTCTTTTCATTAGGGTTTATAGGCCAATATAAAATTAGGATTCTTAGATTTTTTAAAAGAATAAAATCATACATAATATTAAGAAGTTAGTGTAGAATCCTCCAGGATAAGAAGTATCTTTTGACTTGGTTCTAACCATCAGAACCAAGGAATAACTTAAAAATACACTAAAAAAGAAAGAAAGAACTTGCTAACAAGAATTCAATAGGTTAGAATAGTGCTAAAAATACATGAGTTAGAGTATTTCTGGTAGACAGAAGGCTATGTAAAGACACCGCTTTGAGACATAGCAGACCACCTTTGCATATTTATGTTTTTCTGAAGGGCCTGAGAAATGGTGAAAGGAAGCCAGCATGTCCAGGCAGAATGAAAAGGGCAGTTGGAGGAACCATTTGGTAAGTTAAAGTTGTGTTCAAATGAGTAAATTAGAAAGAATCACACAATTTGGCAGGTTAAATGTGAAAGCACACTAAGGCAGGCCAAAAAAGAGTTTGAGTGTTAATTTGCAAGAAGTGTGGACACTAAAAATAATCCTCTTTTTAAAAGCCAAGAGCAGGAAGAGCATATGCAGGGTAGATCTGGTATTTCCCTTAAGCCCCCTGTGCACATACAGACTTGAGGGTGATAAACATTTTTGAAATTTTTGAACACGTTTCTGATGAACAGAAAAGTGCAGACAGATAAACCTCCCCTCTGCATGCTGCAAACAGGAAGCTACAATCACGCAGACAGGTTTGGAATATATAATATATTGCAAAGTATGTTTTTTGTAAAGAAAAGTCAGGGCTCACAGAACTACTGGAGACATCCCAATGAGTCAGCAGGTGTGAAGATTCGGGAATACAGCTGGTCTTCAGGTTATTTGGATTTCTGAAAACGTTTTTGAAAACAAGGTGCCTCATCAAAAAGTCTTAAATAAACTGAGCCACCATAGAGAGAAAATAAATCTTTTTATGGCTAAAAAATGTTAAGGGGTGTTAGAAGTGGCTGCCACCACTTACAGCTCCAGCCCAGGACCCCTGCCCAGCTGCTGGAGGCCAGGCCTGTGCCTGGGGACCCAGTGTACCTGTCCAGGAAGAGGTAGCACCTTCTCATGCGCAGGATCAGCCAGCAGCGAAGCTGAGAATGTCCTAGTGACCCACACAGGACATTGACTTGGCCGGTCACAGACACTTCCACAGGTGAAGCATTGCCTTCATTGGTACCTACACACAGGACCCACACCACACACAAACACTGGAAGCTCCTCTTGAGCTGGCAGAGGCAGGTCACTGGTGCAGGCACGCACACGAGGCTCCCTGAATGCACAAGCACATGCGCACATCCATGGTCCCTTTTATACCTCATTCTGCCTATTCCTCCTCTGCTCCTCCAGATGCCCTTCCCCCGCACACTCCATTAGTTTTCATAGCTCCAGGGATCCCTTTCCAACATTCTGGATCCTCAGGTTTGCATCCTCATCAGCTGCAAAGTCTCAGTTTGCCTATAGTTTATTGAGAACCAGTTTGTTTCTTGTCTTTGTCAATGTTGTGTTTGCCTGTCAAGTTTGTGTCTCCACATTTTGTTTATGGCTTCCCAGTTTTTCTTGCTATGCCATTTGACAAGAGACTTTATCAGACAGTCCAACTGAAATAAATGTTCCCTTATCCATTAGTGTGACTGAGAAGGTTTATATCTCATCACTGCCTACCTTACCATTTGTCACCTGTGTCTGTGTCTCTTTATGCTCTTGTTCATTGCTTCCTCCTTTTCTTGTTCTCCCATTTTGCACTGAGAAGGTTCCTGACCAGATGCCCCCAAAAGGGGCAGATACTTCCACACCTCTTTACAGAAATCTCTCAACAAAATTTCAAGACTAAAAAATACTGTGTTACAGTGATGGGGTCCCCCAGGGAATCTCAAAGACTTATGTGCCAGGACTGTTGCTGTTCCAGGCACTCATCAGTGATCTGATAAATGAGAGGAACACTGGAGTGGGAAATTTTGCTGCCAATGGTTATGGGACTGAAATAATTTCAGATAAGGTCCAGGAAGATAAAAGTAAAACGATACAGACAAGGGGTACAGAGAAACAGTCATACACAAATACAAGCTTTGAGTTGATCATTACAATCCAGGAATTGTATTTTGTTATCATGGATAATATATGAAAATTTTAATTTCAGTGTTTAGAGGTAGTAAAAAAACCCAAAAAGTACCAGAAAAAAAGAAAGTAACAGAAAAGGAGAACAGAGCAGAACTAATACTCTCATTTTAATGCAAGAACATCAGCCACATTATAATTCTGATTATTTTGCCACAAAACAATGACATTGTAGAAAGTACCTGTTGTGGTTTAAGCTTAGTCGTAAATTAGACAAAGCATGTAGCCTGCTTGTTTTCCCCCCACAACCTGTCC
>WYDI02012521.1:0-75277 GCA_009867235.2 Psittacus erithacus
GATTACCTCAGGAGAGGGTACTTCAAAGACCCAAAAGGGTACCGATGGGCTTTTGGTATTGCTGCTCTGGAGACAGAAGAAATTGAGCAGCTGTCCACATTGCCTGGGCTCTCAGAGGATCCTTCTGTTGTGGGGTTGCTGAGGGTCGAAGAACAAGTGCCAATCGCGACCACAACAGTGCACCGGCGGCAATATCTCACCAACCGAGACTCCCTGATTCCCATCTATGAGCTGATCCGTAGACTGGAGAGTCAAGGAGTGATCAGTAGGACCTGCTCACCCTTTAATAGCCCCATGTGGCCAGTGTGAAAGTCTAATGGAGAGTGGAGACTAGCAGTAGACTATCATGGCCTGAACGAAGTCACACCACCATTGAGTGCTGCTGTACCGGACATGCTAGAACTTCAGTTGTGCAGCCAAGTGGTGTACTTCAACTTCACTTGGTTGTGAGGGGGGAACGAGCAGGCTACATGCCTTTCTAATTTACGACTAAGCTTAAACCACGACAATATTCCAGCTTGGGGAAGGTGGTATGCAGCCAGGGCAGGAAAGGCCATTTACAGGGAGTTTGCAGCCAGAGAGCCCAGCAGCCATTCTGGGTCAGTGCAGGCTGCAGAGCAGTATGACCATGATGTCCTGTAAAATTTCTGGTCCTTGCCAGTAGCAATTCTCCTCCCCACTGACTGTCTTGGACTAGAGAAAAAGGAATATATTCTTTTTTTTCTTTGCTATTTTTGAATTTACAGATAACTTGTTGATTACAGTTGACACAGATGAGTTATTTTTAGCTCTTAATGAATTACCTAATTTGGTAGTTATCAACAGTTAACAAATTTCATTCTGTAGCTGCAAAACCCTCAGAAGCCCTTCAGGAAATAAATTCCTCCAAGAATATGAACTGCAGACTTACTGAAAGAAATAATTACACACTAAGCTAATAATTGGCTTTGGCTGGTGTTTGAAAAATTATGTCTAGATTATTAGATGAAGACAGTGGTGGCTTACAAGGCCTTACAGTAGAAAATTTCCTAAGTGTGGTGTGGTCCTCTCTTGTGTCTGCAGCTGTGAGCTCTCTTTTGGTGCAGGCTGTAGCAGAATATGGCCATGAGCAGACTGCTCAGATGATGTACATTGACATTGGCTACTTTTACTTAGACAGTTGATTTACACATCTTTCCTTCTCAGAGTGATTTCTTGCCAGCTACCATGACTTCCCAGGTGATTAAACCCCAGAATTTCCAAACCACTTTGAGCTCAGTTATTTGGGATGCAAATAAAGAACCAGCTAAACCACTGACAGTTTGAGAGCTGCATCTGTAGGGTAATGACAAAAATGAGGCATGTATCTTGGCAGCATAGCACATCTTAGCTCCATTAGGACAACCGTGTAGCACCATCAAGGAGCTTCTAGCATGCTTTGTTTCCTATCAGTTGTCCTCCCATATCTGTCTGCTTCAGGAACTCTAGGGGACTGTTCCCCATTCATGCAACCCTAAGGTCGCTGTGTATCTGATGTCTACCACCCCTTCTCCACCTGCCTTTTTTCTTCTCACTTGCCTCCTGCAGTTCACTGACTCTTGGACAATCTCTCATGGTCCTTGTTTAATCTTCTTTACTCGTGAACTTGCTTAGTTTCTTCTTCTCAGGTCTCTGACACACTTTGTAGAATCATTCCTCAGTTTCACTCCTCTTTAGGAGCCCCTAGTTTTCTTAACTGTTATCAGTAACTTTTAGTTTGATAGTCTCTTCAGCTTTCCTTTTGATTTTTATCCCCATTCTTTATTCATTTGCTTTCATACATACTTTTCCCCCAGACCTCTTCTTTCTGTTAGCCTGCTGTTTGTGCATGAACCTCTAGCCCTTGGATCTGCAGAGGCAGGAGGAAGGTGTAGCTGTGGCTGGTCTGCAGCACCTGGTAGCATGGGGTACCCGATTTTCAAGGGAGTTGAGATTTTCCCTATTTCTGCCTTGGACTGAATTCTGTAATCTTGGGCCACTGAAGACTTGGAAGATGACCTGAAGTTTTTGAATGACAGACAGCAAAACAAATAAATGGGTAATTTTGGTGTTTAGTAGGAGACCTTGCTTCACTTGATCTGTGAGAGGAAAAGTTCACATATATGATAAACAGCCTCTGTTCAGAATTGAGCCTCAAAAGGTTTTACTCCAAATGACTACGATCCATAAGTCAATTTTCAAGTCTCTTATCACAGGTGGTGTACGGAATATGAAAGAAACAAGTCATTGCGGTATTTGTCTTTTATTTTTAAGAGTATAATAAAAAGATTTATGGCATTTGTGGTCAATAGGAGAAAACTTCAAGGTCATTTAATTTGTCAGAGCACTAAATAATGTCAGTAAAGTCACAGCATGTGCTCTGGCATAGCAGGGTCCAAATGCTTACCCCTGTAATGAAAAAGAACAAATGTTAATGTGTTGGTATCTCAATTCCAAACTATAATTGCAGTTCTATGTAATATAGCCTAACTGGCAGGTGAGAAATAAATGCTTTAGAGCTATGTTACTTCATGCATGAAAATTTAAAAAACTGGTCTGTAGGCACCACTGTGAGTTGTCAGGAGCCAGAGCATGGGGAAGACAAAGTATGTGAGTGGGCTGAGGCAGAGAGCAGCTCTGTCTGAAGAGATGTGCTATAAAGGAAAATCACAGAATTCCCTCTTAGCCAGTTCAAACAAATACAATCTTGTTTTACACTCCAGTGCCTTCAATTGCCTAAGAGGACAGCATTTTTTAACATCTAATTTGAATCATCTGACCGACTGTTGTGCAGCTTTATGTAGTTTTACTGAGCAAAAAATTAAGTAATCAGTAATGTTTCAAGCGGGTGGTGTGGTACCGCATGCTTAAGTTTGGTATGATAATGCTCCCTTTTCCCAATATCTGATTTTCAACTTGAATACATGATAAAACCTGTGAGATATTAAATTGATGGAAAACTTCAATATCTAAAAGCTCTCATCTTGAACTACTCAGTGTACATTTCTTCAGTCTCCTGTAGTGTGCTATGGGACAAGTGCCCTTGTGTTTTTCGGCTGCAAAGTCTGAAATATGTATGTACATGTTTCTCCAACAAATATAGCAATCTGATGGTGGTTGCTTAAACTTTAATGCACAGTTTATGATAGACAACAAGATTCTCCTTCTTTAGCCTCAAAGCCATTTGCGCCTGTCAAATTTTACATCCCAGTGACACAAATGAATGGGAGACCGAGTTCCGCTCCCTGGGAAGAAACCCTGCAAGTCATGAAGTATCTGAATCCTTAATGACTTATTTAATAACAAGGAGATAATTTGGTTGGCAGGGGTTGTTTCTATCACTGATAAAGGAAAAACAACTCTCACAGCCCATAAAACAGGAAAAAAAATCAGTTAAAAGTTCATGAAAATATCAAAATATTTTCCATTTTCCACTGCAACTTTTTGAAAGAAGCAGCACCTTTTTTCATGGGTTTCTTTTCACTGAAAATGTTCCTTAAATTGTAGTTGTTAAAATGACATATTACAAGGGTGAAGTACTTGTAAAGAAATGTGAGCCTAAAGCGGTGCATGGGAGGCAGGGACACAGAAAGGAGAAATAAATTGCCTTATTCATTACTTTTCTTGACACTTTTTTCCATTTCCCATCCTAATTGTTGTCTGTGAAATGCAGTTATCCTGTGTTGACAGCTCTCTGCAGGAGCTCTTTAAGGAAGTCTTCACCTCTCCAGGAGAATTGTTGGGCTCATAGGATGAGCATTTACCTTTTGAGTCCATATTTAACTATGAATATTTGAAATACAGAAACCATCAGCTTCATATACGTCTTGGTGTTGCAGCAGAAATGCAGGAAATTGCTAGTATCTCCATGTAATAATTTCATGGATTTGATAACAATAGTTTGCTGATTCTCCATCTTTTGTAGGAGGTATGGCAAAAAGACACAAAATCTCTCACTGGAGTAATGATACAGATTCCAAAATAAGCATGCTCCATTTCTAAGTCTAATCCTAGTACAGAGGTTGGGAAAAATGAAAAATCAGCTGTGTGGTTGCATGTGAATTCATTGGAAAGGTGAACTCCTAAAAAGGCTTTGGGAAACTCAGAATGATCATGATTTTTCGCTTTGGTTTCTAATACATTTACATGAAAGTAGTCAGCTCATGTGGTCTCAGAGACAGCACAGGCACCAACACAGGCACACACAGACCAGTTCTTGCATGTGTGTTTTGCTGTTGTTTAGCTCTTCTCATGCGGATAATACCAACAGGGACTGCAATAGTCAGGTTTGGAAAGGTGTTAAAGTACGTTGCATTTCAAATATAAAAGAAGCCATTGGTAGTGCTGTGCTTCCGCTCCCATGTGCCCAGGGTGTTCAGTGCAAGAAAGTCTTTTTCAACAGTGTACAGTATGGACATTGAAAAATCACCCCTAAACTGGGCAGTGATGTTACGTGTTTAGTAAGTTTCTAATATTCTGTATAAGATTTTCTTCTGGTTCTGGTCACCGCTGGTGAGAAAAATGTCCTGCAGTTTGTTGTTAGATTCCTGCTGTCAGTCTGATTTTCCAGGGAAGAAAGGCTGCTTTTGCTGACCTTTTCACAGGGATTTCAGTGGAAAGCATGGTGATTCTGAATAAAAACTATATATCCTGGGCATGTAGCAGACTATTGCGTTGCAGAATTTCTCTGCATGGAGTTGAACTGAATGCCAACAATACATTAAAGCTTGGTCTTCAAATGAATTTTGGCCCAAGTGGTATCCCCGTGTTTCTAGGAAGGGACCAAGGACATGAAACACACTAGTTGGAGCCTCACTGGTCAGATGATAGTGTCCAAGAGAACATGCGTTCATTGTTCATGGCTTTGTTGTTTATGAAGGCAGGATAGCAGAGCTGGGTTTGTCACATAATTGTGGTATTATTTTGGTTCAAGATCTGGGTCTGTGTGAATGGGGACTGGTTCATTCTGGTGAAGATTTGCAGCTGGTCCTTTTAATGAATCGAAAAAATGCAAAGCAGAAACCACCCTCAACCTCTGAGCACCCCCTTTGTTCATTCTGGCATGCTGTGAAGCAACAGGTTTTTCTCATGCCTTTTATGCAAAACTCTAGATCAAGCATACTTATGCTATTCTGCAGTCACCTGTTAAGAGGAGTATCTGATTAGCCTGCATTACCTTGAAAGTTTTATTTAAATTAAAAAAGCTCCTAGCAAGTACAGTCCTACATTTACTTTGTAACCATGATAATTTCCGGAGATTTAATATTTTGGTTTTGGTTTCCTATTATTTTGTTCAATACCCCATTCATCAACAGCCTGTGAGTTTTGCCAGAGGCACCCCGCCCCTCAGCCGCTGGGATTAGAATTACATGTTACAGGGAAAATCTCTCTTGATGGCAGATGGTGACCAGTGTTGCCCTGAAGTGTGACTAACGACTGATGGCTGGAGAATTGGAAATTATATATGAATGGGCTGGAAATCACCTATCCCTCAAAAAAACCCCAAAACAACAAAACAGAACAAATGAGCAGCTACCCTGCAATGACCCAGCAGCAATTTTATGTAGTGTGTGAAGCAGCTTCTCCTGTTATGTATCCTGAATTTGGTGACATTTTGTTTTACCAAAAGGTCCTCTGTTTTGTACCAAGGTGAGGGATTAAAAGGAAACATATCTGTGTTCAGGAAAGGGGTAATGAGTTCACTAATTATCTTGATCCTGTGCCTCTGAGAAGAGGTCAGCTCCTTTTCTGTTCATCTTTTCTCCTCACCTTTTCTACAACATGTTCAGTAATGACAGTGAGAGTGAGGGAATTACAGAACTTCAGCCCCGTTAGCGTGCAGCTGCCCTTGCTCCTGCTTGCCTGTGAATTTCAGTGCCTTTAGGAGACATTTCTTCTGGGTGGGACTCATAAAACGTCCCCACCTGGCTACTTTCAATGGAGTACTCTGCTGCAGGAATTGTTCTGCCTTTGGTTACAGTGAAGTAACTCAGTGAAGCTACTGGCATTGTGAAAAGCTGAGGATGCAGTTGGAAGATACTGAAGAAGTGCCCTGTGGTCATCAGGCCACAGGCCATCATGGTGTGGAGTAGGGATGGATGGTCAGGGTTGGGACCACTAGCACAGCAGCTGCAGCTGTGTTGGCTGTGCAGGGGCTGCTATGCTGGGCTTAGGCTGTGCTGCAGCCACTGCACCTGAGCTGGTCATGCTCAGCTCCTGTTCCCTGGGCAGGAGGCAGGTATCTTTGGAGCACAGTTCATCTGAGCATGTGGGGATGCCTGTGTGAAGATCAAGAGCATCACACCATGGTGCTCAGTGTCACTGTCAGCTAGATTTCTCCTGACCATAAAAACACTTAATCCCATAGCACCCATAGAACCCCTCCTAATCACTGGAGGGAAATGGGCATTTTAGGGATGCAGTTCTCCTCCTGCAGTGAAAGTCTCATGCAGATCACTTGAATTTTGTGCCTTTCAATGCAGATGCCTCAGGCGTAGAATCATAGAATAATAGAATTGTTTGAGTTGGAAAGGACCTTAAAACTCATCTAGTTTCAATCCCTGGCCATGGGTAGGGACACCTTCCACTAAACCAGGTTGCTCCAAGCCCTGTCCAGCCTGGCCTTGAACACTGCCAGGGATGGGGCAGCCACAGCTTCTCTGAGCAACCTGTGCGAGTCTCACTCCTCTCTGTCAGTTCAAAGCCGTTCCCACTTGGCCTATCCCTACATGCCCTGGTCAAAAGCCCCTCACCAGCTTTCTTGAAGGTGCCTTTATGTACTGGAAGCTGCTCTAAGGTCTCCCTGGAGCCTTCTCTTCCCCAGGCTGAACAAGCCCAGCTCTCTCAGCCTGTCTCTGAAAAAGAGATGCGCCAGCCCTCTGGGCATCTTTGTGGCCTCCTGTGTAAGTGTAGCCAGCTGGATGTGGGTGTGTATGTGCTGGTTTACACCAGGTGTGATGGATGCCACCATTATATGTGCAATGTTCTGTATAGATACAGCAGTTATTCAGCAATGCACGTGTCTGCAGGAACAGAAGCAACCTAGCTGGAGATCCTGTGTCCCTGTATGTCCCAGCTAGAGGGACATCCAGCTATGGTGATTATTACTGCACCCCGCTGCATCATGCATTGGGAACATTCTGTTTCAGGTGATAAAGTGGCAAATCAGACCAGCACTGTGGCAGCACAGGGACGTGTGAGGAGTCACTGGGACCAGGTACTTTGGTCTCATTTGAGACCTGTGAGCAGTTCTGTAAAATTTAACTACTACTAGGGTAAGGGAGTAGAATATGGCTGGAACTGAGGAACAAGTTGTGTTTTATGGCAGGGCAGTTAGGAAAAACTGAACGCTGCTAAGACAAAGGCAAGCCCTAGAGTAAAACTCAGACAAAACGGATACTTAGAAAAGTCAGTCTGATGAGCTAAAAAGATTAGAAATGTCCCTTCTGAGTTAGATAGCTGGTAATTTTAGCTTTGGTAATCTTTTGCTTGAGCATTTAACCATGCGAATGCTACATGGGTTGCTATCTACTGTTAAAACTTCCAAGAGCTTTTAAGCAGCTCAGCAAAGTCACAAATGGGGCCATAAGAAGCATTGCTGGACAAATACCAGGGAAACCAGCTGTGCTATGGTGAAAGCTGCATTGCACCCATGGAATAAATACCTTACAATATTTACAAATGAGGGAGAACCTCTAAAAAGCATATGTCTCTGCTAAATGTATCCCATTAGAAATGCAGGAATTCCCATTAGTCCCAAGAAAACCAATTCCATTTCAGTTGCGAAGTCAATATTGCAAACTATTGAGTTTTAATGGCTTTAACTGTATTTCTCAGGAACTTTTAAACCACATTAGTATCATTTAATTCAACTTCAAGGAACACAAAGAAGATGGAGTTCTCTAAATGAAGCTGGGTCTATTTTACGAAATGCCCTTTTGAGTACAATTTGTGTTACACAATAGATGACAACAGCAAGAGGAAATTTCCCTTAAGTAGATGTAGGAAGCAGGCAAACCCAGCTAAGATCTCTGTTGATGTTTGTCTATACTGATGGTGTGACTCCTCTCTTGAGGAGTTTAACAGAATACAGTTACACTTCATTTCTAAGCTTGCTGGGCATTTACTCAGAGGTTTACTGTCTGAGGTGTGCCAGCTCCCCCAATGGCAGGTGAACTTCTGCTGCCATTTTCCCATATGCTTTATATGGGCTGTTGTGGTTCTGCTGCAAAAGGGCAATAAAATCACCAGTCAGATACCAAGGGAATATGTGTAGCCATCCCTGCAGGGACCCTTTAGTAGAGATTTATTCAAGAAGTAGTCACAGCATGGATGCTCAGGATTATATTCAAATGTTGTCTTTCATTGAAAGATCTTGTCTGAGAGATGGGAGAATGATTTGGAAATGTGTTATTTATAAACACCTGCTTTGCCCATAAGTATCTTTTTCTTTTTCTTTTTTTTCTTTTTTGTTTGTTTGTTTATTTTTTGTTTGTTTTTTTGTTTGTTTGTGTGATTTTTGCAGGAAGAGCCATAAGTATTATAAAGGCCTGGAGCATCTTGCTTACAGGGAGAAGCTAAGAGAGCTGAGACTGCTCAGCCTGGAAGAAACCCACATCTTATCCATGTGGATAAAAACCTTTTGGGAGGGAAAGATAATGATGGAGACAGGCTTCTCCCAGCAGTGTCTGTTGATGGTATAAGAGGGCACATATTAAAACTGTGACATTCCATCTGAACACAAGAAAACACTTTTTTTTTCTGTGTCAAACGCTGGTGCAGATTGCCCAGAGAGGTTGTGGAGTCTCCATTCTTGGAGATTCTCAAAAGGCAGCTAGACGTAGTCTTGAGCAACCTGCTCTGGGCGACCCTGCTGGAGATGCGTCCTGCTTTCAGCTGGGATAGAATTGATTTTCTTCCTAGTGGCTGATACATTGTGATTTTTGGCTTTAGTTTGAGAACAATGCTGATAACTTACCGATGGTTTAGTTGTTGCTCAGTAGAACTTACCCTGATCAAGGACTTCTCAGTCTCTCATGCTCTGCCAGTGAGGATGGGCACAAGAAGCTGGGAGGAAGCAGAGACAGGACACCTGACCCAAACTAGCTAAAGGGGTATTCCATACCACAGCACATCATGCCCAAGATGTAAACTGGGGGGAGTCACCTGGAAGACCCAGATCACTGCTCAGGCTGGGCTGGATATCGATCAGCGGGTGGTGAGCAATTGTATTATTCATCACTTGTGGTTATTGATTTTCTCCTTTTAGTTTTATGTTCTTTCCCCTTCTTTTTTTTCTTATAATTTTATTATTATTACCATTATTATTATTAATAGTAGCAGTATATTGTACTTTGCTTTAGTTATTAAACTGTTCTTATGTCAGCCCGTGGGTTTTACATTATTTCAATTTTCCTCCACATCCTGCCTGAGAAGGGAGGAAGGGTGAGGTGAGCAAATGACTGCATGGTGCTGAGTTACCGGCTGAGTTTAAGCTACAGCAAGGTGGAAGGATGGACTAGATAACCCCCAGACATCCCTGCCAAACTCTGCCATTCTGTGAAGGATTGGAATGGTACATCTTGGCAAGCATGTCACTCTCTCCAATTGAACTTGGTAGTGATATTAGCAGCTATTCTTGTGCCACGACAATGAAAAATTATTTTTCTCTCCTCAATTTTTTATTTGCTTTCATTTAAAGGTAAAAAAGACTTATAATTTGAAACCTAACAAGAAAATTTCCAGACATGCAAAACATATCAGCAGCTAATTTTCTTTTCATAACTTTTCAATTTTCTTTCCACCATATGGCTTAAATTGTGTGTGAATTAATATTATTCATAAATGCAGTACAAATAGGAATAAGACCAATTACAGGAAAATATTCAACATCTTTTTAATCTCTAAGGTTATGGTAAAGGCTGTTCTCTTGCAAATTTAATATCTTAGCAAAAATCACATGCTGTGCAATGTTTGACTTTTGCCCCACGGTACTTGTCAACTTTGCAATATTTTGCCAACAAATTAACAAGGGGTATATTTCAGTGAATTTTTATAAGCCAGAGGGAATCTGCCATTTGGCTTCAAAGCGTCTGCAAGATGCTTCATGAGTAATTTGGATCTGGTAAGACTCAGTTCAGAGTTTCTGTTATCTCAGCTGGCAAAGTCCTTTCTGGCTTCTGTTTCAGGAAGCTGGTAATTGCTTTGGGCTGGCTACGGTGCTGTGCTCTCGACTCACAGTGGAGTTCTCTTCTAGAGTCAAATGTACCATTTGGATAGTGCAGTAGAGCAAATAAAACCAGAGTTTTAAGGCCTATTTAGAAATGAATAACTACAGAATGTTAGCTTGGCAATGATTCGGTAGCTTACCTGTTAAAACTTTGTGTGTGACCATCGTCAAAGCCTGAAATCTTTTGTATTTGCATCAGATCCCAACTTCATCTCTACTGATATCCTCATTCTCACATTGTCCTAGGGAAAAAGAGGCACAGGCAAATTTAGAGTGTATTTCCATTATTCTGGCTTGCTGCCAGACATCTGCAGCTGAGGAGTTTCATAAGCAAAAGCTCTCATCCCCATTTTTTAAACTGAATTTTCCCTGATTGACCATCTTTCATAAACTCATGCAGTCTGTAAGAGGATGGTGGCACTTGCAATAGTTGGTGTGCTTGTTTGTATTATGTACTTAAGTACAAGCCAAGTCATATTGGGCTTTGAGAGACATGGTCCAGTTCAAGCTGTCCCTGCCCATGGCAGCGCCGTTGGAACTGGATGTTCTTTAAGGTTGTTTCCAACTGAAACTATTCTATGATTGTATAGTTCTATGAATAAGAGAAGCCTGTTCACCAGCAGTGGAAGCTATAGCCTTGGAATTATTTGATGCCAAGAAGCTGGGTCTAGGCGTCAAATATAGCATCAGCAGAGCTCATTGCTGTGATGAGCTAGGCTGGACTTGCTGCAGCAGTTAGAGAGGTTTACTTCATGGTACAGACC
The DNA here is from genome assembly GCA_009867235.2 of Psittacus erithacus. Classification (NCBI taxonomy): domain Eukaryota; kingdom Metazoa; phylum Chordata; class Aves; order Psittaciformes; family Psittacidae; genus Psittacus; species Psittacus erithacus. The sequence goes on from WYDI02012521.1 coordinate 10,990, forward strand.
GTGCTTTTGATGCTGCTAGGAGACCATGGGCCTTGCTAAATGTGTGTCTGTCCCAGCCTCCTGCTCAGTGGCAGCAGCTTCTTGAGACCCTGAATCAAAGTTTGAACACTGTCCTTGATAAGCTGAAGTCAAGAAACCCCCAGCCAGTCCCTGCCCCACCTGGCGGAAAGGTCCCAAGAAGGTAATGGAGTGAGACATTTGCTGATGGAAAATTGCAGTGTACCCTTTTCTCACCTCAGTTAAAATACAATCTCTTTTAAATTAAATTTGTCTGAGATCAAATATGGTGAAATAATAGTTAATAGACAGCTTTTTGCTGCCAAAACTTCAGCTCATTGTTCTCACAGTTTTTCACCTACATGACTATGTATCTCTTTACTGATCTTTCTTGGAGTTTACAGTTATGTTCAATAAGACTATTCATTTTCTTTCTCATTATTGGAATCCTCTCTTTATTGCCCTGCTACATTTGCAGCCCAAAAATGTCTTCTGCAGCTGAACCCTTAGTTGTGAAACTCTCCTGTGATAGTGCATCCCCATGTTGCCAGCACGAGGTACCATCTCTTAGGCTCAGTTACTTGAACTTACAGGTTCATTTCTGACACACTTAGCCTATATACACTTTTTGTTTAAGTATCACAAGTTTGAAGCTTGCTGTTTGTGTTATTTGAAGATGTGCAGACCCAGATCTTCTCATAAATATGCCTGTATGAGTGTGACAGCCCCATTCAGCTGCTGGAGGCTTTCCTTGGCTCAGCTTTGAGCCCATAAAACAAATCAGAGGATGCTGCCCAGGAAAAAGCAATGGATAAATGCACTTTTTTCCCACTTTTGTTGATGGAGGAGGTCCTTCTGCCAAGGAAAATAAGTTTTCTGTAGAACCTGAGACAGATTGGCAGCAAACATAGTCCTGTCTAATGCCATTCAAGATTGCATTGCAGATCCAGCCCCATGATTGTTTAGTCATTAAAATGAAGTTACTGAATCTAAGAGCTCCTTGAGATGGGCTGTTATGTCCAGAGACCAGATTTTAATACACAGAGCTGATTTAATGAAGTGAAATTGACTGAAGTTGTGAGGGACATCCAACGAAGTTTTTCTAGAAAAGAGTTTTGCAGCAAATTACTGCCATCTGGTGCTCTCGATTATCTTATGGACCCCCTGCATCTGTTACAGCCACAGGAGAGGAGATGTGAAAGACAAGAATGAGATGAAAAATAAACAATATATTGCTTCTGAATTGAACTAAAGCCTGGCCTCTAAGAGGCTCTTTTTAATATTTTGCAGCACAGTAAGAAATACGCAAGGATGCTTGAAAGTGTATCACCAGTTTTCCATAAAGAAGACTTCTTTATTTTGTTGTTCTTGACTTTTCCCCACCCTCACCACCCTCTTCTTATCCAGACCCGAGAGGTTCACATACAAGCTTTGAGGTAATTTGGTTTTAAATGGGCTGGGTCAAAAATATCTATGGCTGCTTTGATAAATTGTAGGGTATTCCTCACGGAGAATAGAGGGTTGAATAGAAACTTTAATCTCTCCTCCCTTTCCAGCTTTGGTTCTTTGCAGCTGGAGTTTTCATTTGAGACCGTGTTCCCTCCCAGCCTTTTGGATAATTTTTTCTTTGAGTCTAGATAAATGTACAGGGTTTAGTTAGGAAAAGTTCAATCACCTCTGTGCTGACCTACAACAAAGTGTAGCACTGTTGGGGTGTGCAGGAAATACTGCTAAAAACTTCTCCAAATCACATCCTCTGTGACATTTACTATTTGCATTGGTCAGTTATATGAGAGCAAAATGAGACTAAGTGTAGACCAAAACTGATACTCATACATAAGGTTAGACTCTTGCTGCTAATTATTTGATTTCATAGAATCACAGAATGTTTGGGCTGGGAAAAGCTCATCCAGTTCCAACACCTTGCCACAGGCAGGGACACCTTCCACTAGACCAGATTACTCCAAGCCCTGTCCAACCTGTCCTTGAATGCTGCCAGGGATGGGGCAGCCACAGCTTCCCTGGGCAACCTGTGCCAGTGCCTCACCACCCTCACAGGGAAGAACTTCTTCCTAATATCTGATCTAAATCTGCCTTCTGTCAGGTTAAAGTCATTCCCCCTTGTCCTGTCCCTACATGCCCTTGTCCAAAGCCTCTCTCCATCTCTCTTGGCAGCCCCTTTAGGCACTGAAAGGCTGCTCCAGGGTCTCTCCAGAGCCTTCTCTTCCCCAGGCTGAACAAGCCCAGCTCTCTCAGCGTGTCTCCACAGGAGAGGTGCTTCAGTCCTCTGAGCGCCTTCGTGGTCTCCTCTGGAGTCACTCCAAGAGGTCTTTTTCCTTTATACTATGTTAACATTTGGTCTATAAACCCTCTAATTTGTATCATTCTACTCAGAGTGTAAGTCTTCTGGGTGACAATAACAAGGACTTATTTATCTCACATTTATGTCCTTTCTTGTGATGCTTTGGATGCTTTGTGTATGAGTTCTGTGCCGGTCTTCAGGCTTTTGCAGGCAGGTATTTCCCTCTGCAGGGTTGGAGCAAGATGAGCTGAGGCATCATCCTTCATAGTCACAGAATGGAAACTCAAACAGAGGCATCTGTGTTTTTCAGAGATGATGTCTGAATGATTTTCCTGTATTCTTCAGAATCAGCGCTTTCCATCTGCCTTTCCCAATTCCAGCAATTGAGTTTCAGCTCTGGTTCTCCATTGCCTTGTGCCATGCTTGTCAGTGTGGATTCACCCCATCATGCTGGCTGATCTCAGCTTGTTTTCTGTGTGGAAAAGGGGAGAAATGCACCAAAAGAAAATGCAACAGCCCCCCTGTTTTATTTCCATCCCTCACATTTCATTTTGGCTGACAAGTGCCTGTCCTTTGCCATGCAGCTTACACAGCTTAGTGATGAGCCACTGCTCCTGCTGCTGATGGGTTAGAAACTGTGCCGGTTCCTTCCGAGTCCTTCAGCCATAAATATCTCATCCCTATTTTGCCAGAGAAAAGGGAGCTATGCTTTTGAAAATTATGCCAGTTCTGAGTTTTAGTTCTCCAGAAACCCTCTTCTGCTGTGTCTCACGTCTGCTGTTTCCCCATAGCTGATGAGGGGTGATGCTAAAGTGTGCCAGCCCCTGACCACACACTGTCCCTGCAGGGTAGTCTCTGTGCCACCCAGCTCCTGGTACCAGCAGGCTCCAGCATTTCACAGCAGGGGACAAGACATCTGATTATCAGCTTGTTAGTGGGTCTTCTAAAGGCTTTATTTTAGTTTTCATATTTAATCCTGAACAAGTCTGCTGCTGGTGTACATTTGATTGCACCAAAATATTTAGTGTTATTGAAACAAATCATCATACTAGTTACATTGCCCATCCCTCTTTTATGTATGCACAACACATGCCAATTGTTTTCATAAATAATTTAAGCTGTGTAGCTTATTTTATTTCTACTTTACACCTAAAATGATGTTGTAGAATGTTAGCAGGTTTTGTCTTTCTGTAACCGCAAATCTTTGTATCTAATGCACTCTTGGGCGTAGCTATGCATTGCAGTCACACCCTAAGAAGTTCTCAGATCCTTTGTCCATTTTTATTTTCACACCCTAAGAAGTTCTCAGATCCTTTGTCCATTTTTATTTTCTCTTATGCACTGACATTTGCATTTAATTATAAATACTGTGTAAAGAACATATTCTGTTGTTATTCAGCAGACTCAAGAGGCTTTTTCTTGTTTGGGGCATTGGAAATACTTTCACTTTGGAAACTGTGGTCCAAATGTGGGTTTTAATGATTTTCCTCAAATTCTGCAGATTTTCATAAAAAGTTTAGGATAGGGAATATCTAACAGGCACTTCCAGGACTATGCAAAGGATCATTTACCATAGCTGTCTCCATAACGCATTTAATACTGCAAAAGTTCAGTATAGTCCTTACTTAAAATTGCATATTGATCGGGGCATGTGGATTTCAAGCATTCATCAAGGAGAAGAGCAGCATTAATGGTTTGATGGATAGCTTCACTATCAGCTCTTGAAATAATTATGTTTTGTAAACAGAATGCATGAAGAACTCATCAGTGACGCTGGGCTAAGGTAATGCACAAAGTTGAGCGCACGCTGTCAAGCTGCTGGATGGCAAAGTAATTTTTTTCACTGCAAAATGTAATGGCACAGTGTGCTCTGAAGTGAAGCTGCTAATGCCAAGGCTAGACATGGGATGGGCTTTTTGGATCTACTCTCCAGGACCTCTGAGTTTGCATTTCAGAGCCACACTTCTCTAGTGAAAGCAGACATTGATATAGTACAGAGGGATTTCGATGTAAAAAAATTAATATATTTCTATATCAAACATTTCATATCAAAGGCAGCTTTCTAAAAGTGGGCTTGCAGTAGACATGGACTCTCAAGGCAGCTTGTGAGGAGCTGTGGTGTGTGTAAAACATACCACCGCAAAACTCTTGCAACACTGCAGAACCCTGGATGCCTAAACTCCTGCTATTGAGTGGTGGGAGTTTGAGAATAGATTTCCCACATTTTTTTACTCTCAACTCGAAAATACAAATAAACAACATAAACAAGTAGCTCAGCCATATCACTTGAAAAAAGGGGAATCAAGAGTTTTGCTATTATAATTGTGATTGCAGGCCAGGAAGATGCTAAATTTGCACAGCACAGTTCTGAAAGCACATTATTCATTGTCTCACTGAATCATTGGCATGATAGCACAAACCCATTCCTCAATTAGTGGTATTGTCTATTTATTTTGTATTTATAAGCATTTCATTGCCCACTTATTTTGATTTTATCTTGCTATACTAGCAGATAAGTGTTTCTTGACCCTGTATTTAGAGAACTCCCAGGTCTTTATTTGCTGGAGGAGCCCAGCAGGCCTGGAGGGGATGGTGCTGGCTGGTGCCATGCCCTGGTCATGGAGGTCCCAAACCCCTGGCGCTGCAGGACACTGATGGTGCTGGCAAAAAATCCCCTGCAATGGAGTGCCTGCAGGCAGCAGACATGGATTTGGAATGTTTTGGTCCCCACTGTACAAAAAAGATGTGGACAGACTGGAGAGGGTCCAGAGAAGAGCCACAAAGATGATCCAAGGACTAGGAAGCTGTGCGAGGAAAGGTCGAGAGAGCAGGGCTTGTTCATCCTGGAGAAAAGAAGGCTCAGGGGAGACCTGATCACCATGTTCCAGTATTTAAAGGATGGCTATAAGGAAGATGGAAACTCCCTTTTTACAAGGAGTCCTGCATGAAAAAGATGAGGGTTAATTTCAGGTTTTGACCCTCCTGTTGGATCATGAGTTTCAGAAAGGGCCCCCTTGTGTTCTAAACTCCTTCTCAGAGAGGAGTCAAGGTGCAGCTGGATCCAGAGTTAGTCCCAGGCGTGGTCACCAGTTTATGTCTAAAGGGTTGTAGGTTCACAATCAATCTTTTTTATTGTTTAGCTAAGATTTCAAAGTTCAGCATGCTGTCAATCACTTACTGAGGATCTGTTGTGGGCAGGAATCTCTCAGCCTCAAAAAGTAACCTTGAGAGATGTCCCTGCTCTGGGGGGATCCTGGCGTATGGGAAATAAAGGTCAGGTTGGGTGGTGGGAGCACACTACCACACTCATGGCAGCATTGCTGGTGTTTTCTGAAGGAAACTATCCAAAGCGGAGTTCTGTGGGAGCCCTGGCTTCAGTGTGTGTTTAGGCGTCCTAAGTTTCATGCAAGGAGCAGTGTTATTTCATGGCTCAGCCTTTCCAGGAGGTGATGACTGGGACAGGTTAGAGCAAAGTCGTGCTGCAATTGCCTCCATGGTCCCAAAATGGTTTGGGATGCTGGTATCAATAACTGAGATGGGGAAGGTTGATCTCCTTCATCTTAGACTCATCTGAACGTAACCAGGACTTTCTTCCACCCTGTCTTAGTATTCCACCTCCTCTGGGGCATGAGCCTTGGAGAGGCTGCAGTTCAGCCACGAGCAGCTCTCTTCTTGCTTCATTTAGCCAATGGTGTGTTACAAACAAGGAGGATATCAGCAATTTTCCATGAAGTGCTGTTTTGATGACACTACCTATCTGAAGAGGCAGCTTCAGGATTCATATATACATTATCAGCTTGGATGTATTCATTATAGCATTAGTGCTGAGGAGCTAATGCATTCTGCTTACAAAACATTGTAATTCTGAGCCAGTGTGTAATAGGTACACATCAGAGCCAAGGTATTGTTAATCGTTTGTGCCCTGCAGCCCTGCCTGAACGTACACACTCTTCCTTTGCAGAGGGAAGAGTTACCATGCTCTGTTTCTCTTCTCATTCAGGTTTTAACCCAATATGATTTTATTAAGTGGTACCAGTCAGTATTTACAGAATTGCAAGTGGAAAAGGAATCATTATTTTTCACAAAAATTACATTGTTTGAAACAGCTGAGAGAAAAACAATAAAGGAAGAATAACTGTACGTTTGGCAATGGCTGATTCTGGATTTTTAGTGATCTCTTTCAAAATAAAATATCTATCACAGCCAATAAGGATAACCAAACATTTTCCTATGAAAAAGGAAAACTGAAAATCTATTTGGTCATGGGAGACTGCCTGAGAAGTGAACAGGGATTGTACTGAAATGGATCTTTGCAACATGCCCAGTCCCAGCCTGCCGGAGTCGTAGCCATTTATTTTGTGGTGGCTTCTCTGTGAAAGGAGACATTGTGATTTCACAGAGGGCAGAGGTTTGCTCTAAGTAGGAGGCAGCTGGTGCCCATGCTGCTGGCCAGCATTGCGGCAGTGACCTTGCAAGAAGCCTCATTCTTCCAGCTCTGGAAAGAGCAGGCTTCAGACCTAACTCTGAGCTGTGCACACAGCAGTCACTGAGGATCTCTAATGTATACAAAAGATGTGCAAAAACAAAGGCACTGCCACTGCTTTTCCTCATGGAGAGTCATCATGCACAGGGCCACTTCTGCAGAAGCTTTGCATGGGGTCTGGAGGGCTACAGGGTGGGCAGGCTCTGGTCCCACCTTCAGACAAGGGTAAGAGGGGTCCCTTGGCACCCAGAGCCATGTGCAAGCTCTGTGTCACCCCTGAGCTGTGTGGGAGCCATGCTGCGCTGAGAAGCTGCACTGCAGGGAGGCTGCACCTCAGCAGGTGACCACAGAATCACAGTATCAGAGAATGGTTTGGGCTGGAAGGAACCTTTAAAGCTCATCTAGTCCTACCTTGCAATGAGCAGGGACACCTTCCACTAGACCAGGTTGCTCCAAGCCCAGTCCAGCGTGGCCTTGGATGCTGCCAGGAATGAGGCATCTACCACCTTTCTGAACAACCTGAGGATGCCACACTATGGCCACAGTGCTTCGGGATTTCAGCTGTTCTGGGGTCATTAATAGTGCAGGTTATCTGCTGGTGACACAAATCAGGGTTTGTCTGGGGGTCTGTGATGGTCAGGTGGGATTTGGGGCAGTTAGTGGGGGCAGTGTATGTGTATGCACTGCCCCTGTCTATGTAGGAAAGCTGCTTTACAGGCCTGAAGCCACTGAAACCTTTAAAAGTTAGGATAACCATTTCAAAGCAGCCTATGAAGTCTGCTCAAATAGCAGTGATCTGGCACTGATCCTGTGCTGGTGTATCCATCTCTGCAACCCCCATCCTTCCGCAGCATCACTCTCCTGGGTCCATCATGCTGTGCAACTTTCTGCTATTTATTTTCCTTCTGTTTTAAATATGTCCTTTTTTGCTCTCACTTTTCTCATCTGAGCTGGATTAGAAATGCTCTGTTTGCTGTTCAATTAAAGTGGCCTCTCAGACACTGCAAAGTTCAAATAGTTTTGGGTTTTACCTTAAATGTATCTTTCTGGATTTAATGGGCTTTGCAGGCTATAGTTTCAAAATGGTTATTAATGTTATTTGTACAAGGAACTTTTCTCTGTGCTTTTAAAAATAGCATAAGAATCTTTCCACTGGCATTTAATTTCATCAATTCAGGCATGTCAAGATGTATGTGTTGGGCATCACATTAAGACTTGGTCCAGCTAGGATGGGTCTGCAAAGTGAGGGCTGCAATACATCTGGCAAATTCAACAGCATCATGGTAATTAACTGAAATTATTGGCTTTTGCTTTCTCTAATGCTGTTACTGTTACTGTTATTATTATTCCCTAGAGAATGTCTTCATGGCAAAGTTTCACTAAGACATACAAGGTGACAACAAATTGGGCAGCTGGGTTAAATTCATACTCCCTGTGTGGCAGCGGTGCCCTGCTGTTAATAGTCTTTCCAATCCGCCATGGTCTTACTACTTATTTCAAAGATTATCTCAAGGATTGGAAGATTCACATTCCACCAATTTGCTCCAAGTCACTGTGTGGGATTACAAATCCTGTTTGAAATGCAGTGACTGAGGGGCCCTGCCAGCCTTACCCCATGCCCAGCGCCAGAGCCCCGGCCAGCACTGTGCTGCAGCTTCCTTCATCGACATAGATGTGGTTTGAAGCCTGGGATCAGCTACCCATTCTGGTAACACTGCATCTTGGGGCTGTGCAATGTGTGCTTGTGTTAAAGGGCATTGCAATATATTTCCTAAAATCCGCTCATGTCTGCTGTACTTGTTGGCGCTTAAAGGCAAGGGGAAGAAGGCACGTGCTGGGCTGTGGAGATACAAAGCCATTTCTTTCTCAGTCTTGTCTGCAGCCATTGCACTGGTTTACTCTGCAGTTCATAGCTGAAGCTGATAAGTAAGCCTCTGCTGCTCAGACAGAAAAGGTGGGAATCTCTTAAAAGGCTGATCTGAACTGGAAGCAGAGCTTCAGGGTGGTTTCTATTTCCCTCAAACAAGCGTTTGCTTTGGAGGGTGCAAAGAGCAAAACAGCAACAGTGAACACATTTTTGTTGGTGGTTGGTGTGTCACGATGGTGACATGTAAAACAGACTTTCACTCCCATTTGGGGTATTTATTTATAGCAGCCTTTCAGTACCTAAAGTGGCCTGCAAGAAAGCTGGAGAGGGGCTTTTTACAAGGACATGTAGTGACAGGACAACAGGGAATGGCTTTCAATTGACAGAGGGGAGATTTTCATTAGATGTTAGGAAGAAGTTCTTCCCTGTGAGGGTGGTGAGGCGCTGGCACAGGGTGCCCAGAGAAGCTGTGGCTGCCCCCTCCCTGGCAGTGTTCAAGGCCAGGTTGGATGGGGCTTGGAGCAACCTGGTCTATTGTAAGGTGTTCCTGTCCATGGAAGGAGGTTGGAACTGGATGATATTTAAGGTCCCTTCCAACCTAAAAGACTCCATGATTCTGTGATTCTAGTTTTTCATGATCTCTTCGCACCCTCCCTTTCTGCCCACCTGTGGCTGTGACCCCTCAAATCCCCAAGCTCACCTCCACCAAAGGTTTCCTTCTGGGATCAGTCCAACCCTCGGAGGACAATGGTACAAAAGCAGCATTAGGCGGCTGGTGGTCAGCGGCTCCAGGCGTGTACTTGTTCCTCCCATTGCACATGTTGCTTCTCCTCAGTGCTCAGTGCTTCACAGCAAGTGCCATAACATGCTTGTTAATTAACCAGATAGGAAAATATTGCAATTATAATCTCAAGCAGCTACACATTTCTGTTCTTTGCAGGAGGAAATGCTTTCTTTCTGTCTGTGAACTCCCTAAAATCCAACAAATTTGATGATGCTGTCTCCCATCACAGTATCTCCAGCCCGCGCCTGTGCTTCAAATCAGAACCCATGAAGGAGGTGGGACAGTGGTCCCTCACCTGCAAATCATAGTGACGCATCCTGCCCCCTGGGGACCTGCAGCACGGACAGCCGTAGGCAATGGGCCAAAAACACACATCAGCATGTGATGGGAAACCTTAAGAAACCTTTTCTAAAGCTTTGGGGGTCTGCACACATCCAGGTATTCTGTGCTAATGGTGATCTCAATTCAATCACTGCTTTTGAAACCTTGAGCTCACATGTCTCTGACATGGCCTCTGAAATCACAGGAAGAGAGTGAAGGTAATCATAGAAAGCAGGGCTGTGTCTCTGCATTTCCACAGGACATTTCCTATGTGTCCATTTAGCCCGGTCTCCTTGGTCTCTGTTAAAAAATTAGGTGTGGTTAAAATGCAAATGTCTCTGTATTAATGAAGTAAAACTAGTGACATGCTCTTAAATGAGGGGAAAGCAATTATTTACTCAAATGAATCGGCTGGCATTGCTCCCTGCCACCGCCTCTCTCTGTAGCTAATGAAAATGTGAGGCATGTTGAAGTCATCAGCAACAAATTTTTTGCATTTTATACTGAGCACAGCTTTAATAGCATCTTCCTGTGAAATGACAGGCAGAAATAAATGTCCTTCAGAATGATTTATACCCTGGATTAGGTGCAAGTTGTAAAAATATACCAGGTTTAAATCACTGTCAACCTTGAAACAACAGCAGAGAAGGTGGTGACCCCAGTTAAAAAGTAAACAAAACAAGTGTGTTCCTCAGTAGATTGAGCTGCAAGATGTCGTTAAAAATAAAACCCGTGACTTTAATGTTGTCTGCTTTTAAATTAAATGGGAAATGGGGGTGGTGTGTGCATTTCACAATTGCTGTTCAAAACAGCTTAATGGGAATCCATAAGCTATGGCAACTACTTGGAGCAATGGCTTGCTTTTAACTAGGAAATACAGAAAAGCCAAGAAGCTAAAAAAGTGTAAAGAAGTGGTTTTTGAAAGGAAGAGTAAAAAAATATTGTCCTCATTTGCAATCTAAATATTTTGGTTTTTTGGTTTTGCTGAAAACCACCCACCAATCTGAGTATCTCCTTATTTCCCTAAAAGCAGTGGAAAGCCCTCTGCAGTTAGTCCATGCAACCCCGCCTGGGCTTGTCCCTGCTGTGCCAGGGGCTGGAGCAGCACAGACCCCCTGAGCTTTGCCAGGCCAGGTAGCCTGCAGCACCATGCAGCCTCACCTGTAGTGAAAGCCACAGCACAGGTGCTCCCAGAAACAGGTCTGATGGCCTCTAGGGGAACACTGAAAGGCTGAGGCGTATAATTATTGGATGCTGGAAATCTGTCTTTTCCCAAGCTAATATTGCTGAAATGGATCTGAGTTGAAAACAAATCTGTGTCTTCGCACTTTGTCTCCAAGAAACTGAAGTTATTTCAGTGACGTATTTTAACATCTTTTTATCTGTACCTATGAACTGCTATCAGGACCTTGCTTTGCCTGGAAAGCCTCTTCTGGCGTCACATAGCTCTAATACATGGCCAATGGCTTCTCAGGGCTGGCCCATGTGGAGTGCAGAGGCCAGTCACCATGGCAATTTAGTGGCCTTCCATCATCAGGGCAATGCTTAATTAATCTGGTCCTGCTTTAGATGACTGTGCCCAATGGGAGGGTCATTCCTAGCTTTCCCTTCAGTTTAATATTATTCTGAAAACGTTGTTAATTTGTGTTCAGCTGCAAGAGAATGGCCTGAACATACAGCTCTGCAACCTGAAATTTTCCTATTGTTCTGCCTTCAATGGAAAATAAAAATCAAAAGACCAAACCCCACAATTCATGTACTAATTAATGCATTGCACATGATGGCAGCGCTGGCTGGACTATGGCAGCCCACTTGGCATGGGAGAAATGTGTGGCTTTTGTGGTGTGAAAGGGTTAGAGCATACCACTGTGACTTTGGTTCTGCAACACAAGTGTCCTCTGAGCATCCTGTATGGGGTGGACCAGGGCCTGTCTCCTGCCCTGGGCTGCTACACATGAACACACCTTGCCTCTTGAAGCCTATGTTCCCCCTTGTAACACATGAATCCATGGGTATCCTGCTGTTTTCTTGTTTATTGCCTGTATGAGTACAAATCCATTTGAATGTATGGTAAAAGGAGGTGCGAGCAGTTTAAAATACTTTTGGGGCTTGTTTTGTTTTGTTTTGTTTTTCGCAGAACAAGAGGAATGGCTTGAAACTGAAAGAGGGGAGATTTAGATTAGATATTAGTTAGAAGTTCTTCCCTGTGAGGGTGGTGAGGCCCTGGCAGGGATTGCCCAGAGAAGCTGTGGCTGGCAGTCTTCAAGACCGGGCTGGATGGGGCTTGGAGCAACCTGGTCTAGTGGAAGGTATCCCTGCCCTTGGCAGCGGGTTGGAACTGGATGAGCTTTAAGGTCTCTTCCAACCCAAACCGTTTTATAATATGATCCTATGATATGCATGACCTGGCATAGAGGGTGATTCTAGGGTACACACATGGCACTAGAGGAACTCCTGCGCCCTGGGACAGCTGCCATCATGTCCCTAGCAGGGCAGCAGCATGATACTGAGTGTGTCTGGGGCACGTTTTGACCTGCATGGTAGGTGACAAAGCAGCAGGGAGACATGAATCTGAGCTGACTCAGAGTGTTCCCCAGAGCAGCTGCCCATCAGCAGCAGTATGCACCAGGGAAGATGGGCTGCATCCCACCAGTACACAGCAGTAATGGTTCTTGCACTGAAGTACCTGCCGCTCCAGCAGCTGGAAATTTTGGACGTTTAATCCCTTGTGGAACAGTCAGAAGTGGTCTCAGCAACTTTTCTTTCTCCAAGAACACTTCTTTCCTTTCCAAACAATAAAAGGACTAAGACACCCAGAAGGAGCTGCGTGTGTGGAAGGAGTGGTATAAATTCACTGCATGTTGTTCTTGGGGCCAGGATGTATTTCTTATCGGCTCATCCTTCTTCTTTTGTTTTTCCCACAGCTGCTCCATGGGGACATTTCAATTCCACCAGGAAGACCGAAGACAGACGGTGTCACCACAGCAACATGAGTCACAGCAGCCCAATGATATTTTGCCTTGCTGCCTGGCCTTACTTGGTGGTTGAGAAATGTCTCAGTGACATATCTCACTGTTGTATCTTTCTCCAGTTAAATGCCATCAGTCCCTGCTCTGAACAGGCAGGGAAATCCACCCACAGGCAGCAGGGGCTGGAGGTGTACAGGCATGGAAGCATCCTCCTGCTTTTTGGCATGGATGGGCAGGACTCCAGGAGAGTTTGGCTGAGGGCAGGCTGGTGGGGAGAGGTACCAGCAGGGTGGGCAGCATTAGGCTCCAGGCTTCCTGGTGGAGTACTGCTGCAGTGCTGATTTAGAAGCAAAGGGAGGAAAAAAAGCAAAGGGAAATGAATAGCACCTCGCCAGGCAGAGCCAGAAGGGAGGAATGGGCCTTTTTCAGGGGATGATCTATTCCCATCAGCTGAACTGATTTTTCTTGTCCCAGTGCACTTCCAAGGAGCTGTTTTCATAGAATCACAGAATAGTTTGGGTTGAAAGGGACCTTAAAGACCATCCAGTTCTAACTCCCTGCCATGCCCAGGGACACCTTTCACTAGAGCAGGCTGCTCAAAGTCGCATCCAACCTGGCCTTGAACACTGCCAGGGATGGGGCATTAAATTAATTTAAAAAATTACTGTTCCTGGTTGCATTTTAGGAGGGTTTGTGCAGCAGTACGTTGTTACCTGATGAATTAATGCCTTTGTGAATGCTAATATGTAGCTAATGTCACAAATGCAAAGTTAAATATGGTCTATGTTGTTATTATGATCATAATTTGATTAAACCAGTTTTTACAGTCCAGAGAAATGGTGACTCAGCATTGTGTTTGCTCTCATGTGGTGTTGACATCTGCAATGTAACTGGAATTGATTATGAGGCTATTTTTTCATAGAAGTGCATTGCTTTTACAGTCCCTTCAAACACGGGGAACACAATTTGTATGTGGAGCACTCAGCAGCATCGCAAATACTCCATGTTATGAGGATGCAATAGAAACACACTGGAAGCAACAGATCAAGAGAAGAGGCAACATTTTGATGCCAAGATGGGGCTGCAGAAAGGAAGAAAAGCATCTGAAGAATGACAGGACATAACAAAGCCCAAGCCTTCATATAGATCAGAATACTTTGCTTTTCCTTTCTCATCTTCTGGGGCAGAACAGGTACCACTGTATGTGCTATCAAAGCTCCTTCCAACATCCAGTTTCCACTCACAGAGAAGAACTTTGAGCTGTTATCAAAACTTTTTGTCACTAGTTATATGCAGGAAGCCTGACAAAGTATAAATGAGCCAATGCTACAGTGCAGAGTCACAATTGAAGTTACTATAGAGGATGATTAGCGAATTGCAATTAATTACTTTGAAAACATAGCACCCAGACTAACAGACAGTATCATAAAGAAATTATTTTTTGTCAGTTCATGTCTAACAGGGTACTGAGGCCCCAATTATTTTCCTACAACTAATTTTTTGTTTGCTTTACAGGCTGATACCTGCTGATAAGATGCTATACTTTCAAGTGATAAATTATCTTAATTAACTTTAATTGTTTGCAGTCAATTTTATGCAAACTGAGACATTTAAGGAACAGAGCAGAGATTCAGCTGTGGCTTGGGGAGTGGCTAAAGAGCACTAAATTTTTCTTACATCAGCAGGACTTTTAGTCTTAAAAATAAGAATGTGCCTCCTGGGGTGTGATGCTGGGAGGAGGTGGGACGGCAGCCGTGTACCTGTATATGGCATCTGAGAGAAAATGGTGCCACCATTTTTTTTTTTCTTATTTTTTTTTTTTTTTCTTCCCCCAAAAAGATATTTGCGGCTACTTAAAACTGGCCAGGATACATGCTGGAGTCTTATTCCAACCCCTCCTGACAAAAAAGAGGCACTATGACTGTGTATTATCTTCTTGTAGCTTTATTTCCCAAACTGCTAAATGGCTACAGCCTGTTTTTATTAGCAATTTTCTTTTTGAGTACAAATTAGGTCATACTTCTTGCTAGGAATTCTGGTGACTGACAAGGATTTTTACTCTGGAAAGGGAAGCGTATACCAAGAGTACATGTAGAACAAAAACACCCTTGAAGTGGGTGCATTCAAGACCATTAGACTACTTTGAGCTATTTACCAGCAAACTGTATGTGCTAGACATCCCATGTGAAGCTGCACGTGCAAGGAGGGTGCTGGGCACCCAGCAGGGTGCCTGGTGGGAGGCCAGCAATCCCCAGGGGTGCTCAGCTGCAGCTGTCCAGGTCTGGAGCAGTGCCCTGTGATTGCACTGAATCTCTGCTTGAAAGCTAAACCCAGATGTTTTCAGTTTTCAAGAAACCATATAATCAGGATGTGGGGCTAGGCTGGTGCAATGAAGTAGAGAAGTGAGATGGGAGAGCCTTGTCCTGAGCAGCCTTGGTTGTTGGAGCTGGTAAATGCTGTGTTGTGCTTTATGCATTTTCCTTCCTTCCTCCCTCCTTATGGCTGAGGTTTTTACTGCCTTTTCTCTGGCATTTCAACTTTCCCAATGTGTTTATTGCTATGGAAAAATGAATGGTTGGATTTAATGAGGGGAGGCTGAGCTCCCCTGGAACTTGCTTCTTGCTGTTGTGGGTATTATGTGTTGATGTTTTTAGTGCTGGATTAAATGCCATTTGGGTATTATAGTTCCCTTTCTCTGGAGCTGAGGAGAAGCACCTAGGCACATTATACTTAGTGCTTTCTTTTTTAAAATGTAGGATCTTAAAATGTTAATCATATGGGCCTATAGTGTACAGCAGCCCAGGGACAGGCTGCTCACTTCATGAGATAAGTCTCTTTCTAATAATAACATCAGTGGAGTGAAAATATGTTTTCATTTAATAATTCAGGAGGAAAATACAGTGTTAAGATGGGGGAAGGCTTTTTTTTTTTTTTTCCATTTTACAAGAAGTTATGACACAGAGTGTTCCAAAGGAACAGCTCTGTTTTCTTACTGTGGTTAATTGGCTCAAGCTGGAGTTGTGGGGCTTGTTCTTTGTTGGGGCTGGGGAGAAGGCAGAGCTGACCAGCTGTTTGTGCACTTGAGCTTAGAATGAAATAGTGATTTTGGCACTTATTTTATATAACTTAGTATCAGTTCTTACTGCAAATCACACTGCAGCAGGTGAGGTACTTTCTAATTTAAATGAAGACGGCAGTTATTTGTTTTTCCTTTGGGGTGTAATTTGCTGTAGCAGATCCACAAAGAAACCTTTTGTGGCGCCAGTAGCACAACAGAGAGCAGTTCTGTAACCTGATAAGTTAGAAACCCCTATGTAAAATCCTGCTCTTGCAGGTGGGAGTTAGATGCCTGATTCTTGGTGGCCTTTGCAGGCAACATGGTGAGTGCTGAAAGCACAAGACCTAACTAGTTTCTAAGTAAGGCACATCTGGGCTGTGTTGGCTATAGGGGGTTACCACTTGTTATGCAGAGCAGACTCATGTGCTTGCTGGCCTCTTTCTTCATGACCATATTCTTGTGTCCTCTGCTTACCTGAGGACTGGGTGTTGCTCTGACCTGATCCATCCTGTTGCAGGTGAGGAGGTGGTGGGGGGTCACCTGGTGAGCTCTGAGTGGGAGCCTCAGCAGCCACCAAAGAAAATCAAACACGCCTGTTCCCTGTCCTTACACTTCAGGTGCCTAGCTACCTCTAAAATCAGAAGGAACCTGGACAACTGGCTGGCTGGTGGGTATCAAATGCTGTATTGCTGTAGCTGGCTGTGGTTGCGTTTGGGTTGTTCTTAATACCTTCCTCATGCTGTCCTCAGCCTGGAGCCTCTTGTAAAATTGCTTGTGGTCAACACCAAAACCACTATAGACAAATTATAATGAACTGTAAACTTTGCCAGCAAGCTTTAAATTTGCTTTTATGGTTTTAAAATGTTAATGTTTTTCAAAAAAATACAAAACCAAGCCTGTGTTCCTTGGTTCTCCATGTGGCTCTCCATGAGCCAAAGGAAAGGAGGGGAAAAGCATTTTTGGGGTTTGGCTCAGCCTGTGCAGAGGTTGGTTCCTCAATAGCCATGGAGTGAGTAGGCTGAGCCCAAGCTGTTGGCAAAGAAGGATCCATGAATTTTGAAGAGATGGCAGTGCCTGCTGGGACAAGGGATATTTTTTTGTGGAAGTCTGGAGCTTCAGCCTGTGTGACCAGCATCCCTGTCCCTACTTCTGAGACTGCCATGCTGATGGGTCAGATGTAGGTGGCTTGGCCTGGCTGAGGCAGAATGGATCATGGTGGAATCACACTGGAAATGATTAGTGAAAACATAACTTAGATTATAATTTTTAGCAAGCTTGCAGAGCCCTTTTGTTAACATTCACCCAGTGCTTTGTGTCCAGCAGATTGCATGCTTGTCTGCGCTTGCTACTTGCTTTATTAAAAAAAAGCCATGATCTTGATGCTTTCTTTATGAATGATGCAAAAGAGCATCAAAACTTTCTCCAGACTGCAAACTTGTTCCTGTTGCCTTCAATTCACCAGTGGATTCTCTTATCCAAATTGTGTTAAAAGATGACAAACAGATATATTTCATTATGGTTTTTGAAAGCAACATTCTCAGCAACAATGTCTTCCCAAGGTGCTGGACTCTTGTCTTGCTCTCTCCTGCTCTAGTGGTCCTTCTCATCAAGGCGGACATTTGCCGGACCCTTCAAGGGAAGGGAGGACACATCATTGCCCCATTCCTGGAAATGTTCAAGGCCAAGTTGGACAAGGCTTTTAGCAACCTGATCTAGTGGAAGGTGTCCTTGCCTGTGTCAGGGGGTTTAGAACTAGACGATCTTTAAGGTCCCTTCTAACCCAAGCCATTCTGTGATTCCATCTCCATTGAAAACCTGCACTGAGATTTCTTGATACAGCTTAATTACTCTTATAAATTCTGTAACGTGAATGTGTTCCTTTTCTGCACATACTTTATACCTCAACATAAATTTCTGGAATAATTGCCCTGTGCCAGGATATTTTTTGTACTAATTTGGAATCAAAGGACCTTAACAAAATTGCTTATTCAAATAAGAACCCAGTTGCATATAAAACATTTATATTAACTGGGGAATTAGTTGCTTATCTACCAATGCTAAAATAACTGTTTTATGAATCTCAAAGATGAGAAAGATCTCTAAGGACAACTAAAATGAAGAGACCACATTGTCTTTAAGGTTTGCTTGGGTTTAAAGGCTCTATTCAAGAAGTAGTTAAGAAAAGCCAAAACTGTTGTCACACAAAAAGTCTTTTATGCTGGAAATGGGAATGTTTGAACAGGAATTCAGATGCTGTTAAAACCTCATGGAACTTGAAAACTTCAGAAGTATTGAATGCATTAAAAATGTTTGAGTCCTAATTGCAGAGGCTCTCAGGGGACATCTTGCAACACAAACCAAAAGCAGGGTGACAGCAGAATTATAGCTTGTGCGTTCACGGTGCAAGTGTGCAAACAGCATTATGTGTAGGCTGGTGGTGTTACAAAGGCTACTTGTACAGTAGCTACCATTCTGCTCTTAGAAACCCTTCAGAGCAGGTTTTTCAGGGAAAGGACACAAGAAAACTATATGTATCCTTTTAAATAATTGGTTTGTTGGTGCATTTTCAATATACTTCCTCTGTGTGTTGGGGTGTGGAATTGCTGCCCATGCAGCCCATGATTGGCAGACCTTGGTGCAGCATGAGGAGGGGGCACTTCCCAGCAGGTGCTTTGTCTGCAGCCCAGTAATCCCAGTCCTTAGTGCTGCTGCTGTCTGAAGCATTGCTGCTGGGGCATTGAATGTGGGCTGTTCTGCCAAGGGTATGGAAATGCTGCTAGTGATTTAAGTGCAAAGTGCCCAGTTCTGGCTCCATACCAACCATGCTCATGACTAAGCAGGGCAGTGTTGGCTGGGATTGAGATGTGCCCCAGCTAAATTTTTATAAATGGAAAGACTTGTTTTGAATTTCAGAGGCATAGGGTGTTTACTTATTTCTCCTCCTCAAGACCATTCAACACAATGAGGTGCTTTGTTTTATTTAAGGCATTGCTGGGTAATGTCTAGCTGGTAAATGACTTATTTAAAAGCAATATTTACTGGAGGTGCTTTAACTTTATTGGTTAAGATCATTTGTAGTCTACCCGTCTAGAAGCTGTGCAGTATGCTTGTGGCAAACCAGACAGGATTAATAAAACAAAATTCTTGGCAGATGTAGCAGTGGGTTATAAACTGAGAGGGTGATTGCTGGTCTTCTAGGGATAGTGGGGTGGAAATAAGTATGGAGGCTGCTTGTTCTTGGGGAGTCTGATCACCTCTTCCTTTCCAAATTTCTGAAAGAACTTGCGCATCAGATTCTTTGGCTGTTTTTGCAGGGATGCAGGGATGGAGCTGGAAGACTGCAGGTCTGTAAACATGGTATCTTCATCTAAGAAGGGGCAAGAAAAGGCATTGTTATAACTGCAGTTTTTTCAGATGGCATTGTTAAGCAAGACTTCACCCTGGTCTTTCAGGAAAGTATAACTATAGGCAGAGAGAAAAAGACAGAATTTCACCTGGTCTTATCAAAACTGATCAGGTTTCCATCTAGACTGGCTGCCCAGCCTCAGGCCTTTGCTGTGGCTTCTTGGGCTTTTGATCATCTGGCAACAGCTCCTGCCATTTGGGCCATGCAGACTGAAATGTGCTTCCAGCCCTGCAGAACGTGCAGAAATCCAGTTTGCGTGTTCTTTGCCAGTGCCAAGGGAAGGAACACTGTTTGCAGTGTGTGTGCTGTCTCAAATGCTTTTCTGCATAATGTACATGTTTCCATCAGTGGTCTGTTTCTCTTTCAGTGCTCTGACAACAGCTGATTTAATTAAGGAAGTACATCAATCATTCTTGTAGAACTACTTCTTTTCCTGTTTGCTGGCAGTAAAAATCTGCTTCAAAGTGAGGACCATTAATATTGTAGTCTTTCCTTATGGAAAATATCTTACTCATCAATTCAACCAAGAATAAGGATTATAAAATAATAATGAAACTAGGATGAGGTTTAAGTGCAAGAATAAAGAAAACAGAAACTGGTTATCATGGCAGTTGTAAAGGTATATGTCATTATGATGGAAGATTATCCTTGGATTTCAGGAAGCAGAGAGAAAATGGGTAGATTTAGAGAAATTAGGGGGCTTTTTCTTTTCCTCAATAAAGGTAAGGGAAATGATTTCTGGGTGGCAAAATTGGAGCCTTGTAATCTTGATATTTTGTCAATCAATTTTATGGAAAAATATTGGTCTTCAATTTTATGGAAAAATAAGAATATGGCTGCAAGGTTTCCTTTAATCAGGTGGGCTTGACTTGGTGCTGTGCTGGGAAGTGATATATTGTGTTTGTGGCTGAAATGGAAAAGCAAGGTATGCCTTTGGAACCAGGATGGGTTGGTGCAAGTGATCAATGTCCATATTGTCCAAATCAGACTGTTGGACACTGTTTCCTGATAAACAATGACTTACAGGACTGCAGGAGTTCAGGTGGAGCTAGGAACTTCCCTGCTAGCATGTTATCCATTTCCTTGCCTGTCACTCCACTCCAGAAACACATGGTTTGCTTCCTAGCAAAAGTAATTGAATAAGAAGATATGAGACTATTAAGCACAAAGAAGCCTTTAGTGTGGCCATAGATGGTGTTTGCAGTGATGAGGACTTCCACAGAGGTGACAACAGAGAGGACCTGTTACCCTGGGTGCCATGTTGATGGGCATGTTGTGCTTTGGGGTAGGTGATCATGGGAGTGCAGAGAAGGGAAAGGGGCTGACTTGAGGGACCTCTGAGGAATGCATCTGAAGGGACTCATGCATCCATCGGCCTTTTCTCCTTGTTTTTTGGTTTTTTTTTTGGCATATTGGTGCACAGGCTCAGACGCAAACCCATCTGCCTGCTTGTGGTGGCTCCATCACTCACAGCACGCTCCAGCTAGGAAAGGCTGCTCCCCACAGAGCCTCTAACTTGCTGGGAACAGATGAGTCTGTCAGAGAAAGCAATCTGCATTTGTCATCTCCTACCTGCTGGGCCTGCATTCAGCCATGTCTGATACAGATCTCCCTGTGCTGAAAGGTCAAGAACCAGGCAGAGGCAGCTCCTTTACCAGCACGTGGCTCATGCTGGGTTCCCTGTACTGATCATGTTCATTTTGGTGCCAGAAGAAAAAGTTTTGCTATGGTTTTTTTCTCCTCTTTGTGCTTGCTATAGAAGTATGAGGACAAGGGTAATACTAAATCTTTATAATAAGACTCTATATAGTGCTGTCTGTTGGGTGTCAGCACAGTGTGGTTGGCAGGATTAACATAATCCATCTTGTACATCCTGTTGCTGGCGCTTGTTGTGGTGGCACTGGAGTGTGCTTCTCAATCATGGTAGCAAACAGTTTTGCTGCATAAAGCTGGGAACAGCTAAAGCAGATACAGATCAAAGTGAACTTGGAATGAATAGATCTTGCATCATCAAAATGATGATGGAGCAGGTCTGGAGAGGGCCATGAAGATGGTCAGAGGGCTGGAGCATCTCTCCTATGGAGACAGGCTGAGAGAGCTGGGCTTGTTCAGCCTGAAGAAGAAAAGGCTCTAGGGAGACCTTAAAGCAGTTTCCAGCATCTAGAGAGACTGACAAGAAAGCTGGAGAGGGGTTTTTGACAAGAGCGAGTCAAGGGACAATAGGCAGTGACTTTATACCAACAGAGGGGAGTTTCAGATATTAGAAATTATTTTCTGTGAGGGTGGTGAGGCACTGGCACAGGTTGCTCAGAGAAGCTGTGGCTGCCCCATCCCTGGCAGTGCCCAAGGCCAGGTTGAATAGGGTTTGGAGCAACCTGGTCTAGTGGAAGGTGTCCCTGCCCTTTGCAGGGGGTTGGAACTGGATGAGCTTTAAGGTCTTTTCCAAAGCATTCTATGATTCTAAAATGTGTCTGATCTGGCATCACACTTCAGCAGAAAGAAGTACCTCAGTAATTTACTGCTTTTCAACAGCATTCTTAAACATGTACCTAAATCCAATTACTGTCCAATTGTTTTGCAAAGCAGTGCTGATTTCTCAAAGGTGACCTGTTCCCTCCTAGAAACTTCAGCCCTGAGGGAGATGCCCTGTCTAATTTGCAGTTGGCATTTGGGCAGCCTGGATTTGATGCTCATGAGGTAGGGGCAAGAGAAGCATCTTCTCCAGGAAATGGAAGTAGACAAAAATGAAGTTTTAAAATGAAGTTTTTTAATAGTTTTGCTTGGTACCAGTACTGATATTCTTTCAGCAGCACTTTCCCTGAAATAATAGAAATCTGATATGAACTTAA
Organism: Psittacus erithacus; assembly: GCA_009867235.2. Taxonomy (NCBI): domain Eukaryota; kingdom Metazoa; phylum Chordata; class Aves; order Psittaciformes; family Psittacidae; genus Psittacus; species Psittacus erithacus. Next base: position 33,026 of record WYDI02012521.1, read on the forward strand.
AAATTAAATAGATATTAGAAAAAAGGTTTGGAGGGGTTGATGAATATATTGGGTTAAAAAGTAAATGGGGGCTGGGAGGGGGCTGTGCAACAAAGTGCTGGGAAGGGCAGCAGTGCTGCATGGCTCCACAGGTAGGACCTTGCAAGTCAGGAGCTCCAGCTGGAGTCTGCAGTGTGCTCCTGGGGCAGGTGTGGTTTCCCATGTCCCTCCAAACTGCACTGCCCCAGCTAGAGAATGGGTCTGGAAAAGAATCCTTCCCCTCCAGGCAAGGTCTGAGGCCATGGCTGGAGCGCTGTGTCTGGTTCTGGGCCCTGGTACAAAAGAGAGAAGGATGTGCTGAGACTTATAATAAGGGTTCTTGTTGCTGACAGGAATAACCTGATGAGGGCGAAAGATCTAGGCTTATATCAGTGATGCAGAGATGGGGAGAAGCAACAGCACAAGTTGCAGCAGGGGAAAATCTGAGTAAGTGGGAAAAGCTCTGTGCTTGTGAAAACTACGAGATATTGGCATGGGCACCTGTGGAGGCTGTGGTAGCTGGATTGCTGGGAATGTGCAAAGCTGCTGGTCATGTAGCATTTGCTGTCTTCTGATCACACCTGCTTGGTCTGAAGTGGTTTGAGTGCAATCATTGAAGATGGTCAAACAGCTATAACCGTGGGGGTAACTCAGCAGCAGCAGTGTTACTAGTCTGCATGTAATAAGGCAATCCTACCCCCTTTTTTTTTTTTTGTATTGGGAAACTGTGGAGAGAAGAGGGAGCTGCAATGAAGACTCTGCTTCCTTGTCCTTGCATTATGCTCTTCTTTACCTGAGTCAGACCTAACAGCTTGAAAAATGCCATTCTGCTGGAGTTTGCTCTGTAAACAGAGTTGAAATGGAAGCATTCATTTAGTATTTGACTAACACTTGAAAACTTCATAAGGGTGCGTTATCAACTTCAAAATGTTCCTGTAAGAACATACCTTCTGCTGTTTCCAAATGTTGGAGCCAAGCGCATAAATGGGATACATTTACAGGCATTCTAGTGAAGAAATGTCTTGCTTGGTGTATGCAGCAGCACTGATTTGACTGAAGTTTTTTAGATGATGGAGGACCTGGTGTAGTAAAATGCCTACTCCAATGCAGAGTGTTTCTGGCTGCTGGCATGTCTGCTGCAGCAGGATGCACCTCCTTTGGGTTCTCTACCAGATATGGGACCCATAGCTTTGGGTGGCTGAGGAGTCCTTCATTTAGTCCTTTGAATAGGAATAGATAGGCCCTTCTGCAGACTATCGAAAAGGATGGCCCAGGCCATGGAGAAGTCTATGTGCATGGAAAGACCTAGTGAAATATTTCAGCCTGATAAGGTACAAGAGGGGTATGAGAGATCTCTAGGGCAGAGATATACGGCAAGGGATGGTACGGATATTATCAAATATCTCTATAATAAAAAATTGTCAAAATTTATTTGGGGAATGGCATGAGCATTGTCTACAAAAACTGAGGAGAAATTATAGCTTTTCCACACCTTCTTTAGTATCAAACAATTCTTGAACAACTGAAGCATCTTACTAAGGAAAAGAGTAATCACTTGGTTACTTGTAATTCTAAGAAATGTGAAAAACTTTGTAAACAAGCAGGAAACCAGTCAAAATTAATTCCAGCCAGAAGCTGCCATAAAAAGGAATAGTCAAGAAATCACTGGTGCATTTTAATAACTGCTGAAAGGAAAGGGGTAAATACAATATTAATTTTATGGCTTTTTCATACTCTAGTGAACATATATTTTTGTAATTGTATTTACTGGGCTTGGCTGTGTGAAAAGATAAGGGATAATTATGTTCTTGCCTGATGGAAAGAAGCCTACAAAATTATACCTTTTTTTAATATGTTAACAATACTGTAATATTAAGGAATTCAATCTGATATTAATTAATGACAAGGGTAAACATTATCAATGAGCAAGTTCTATGAACTTGGTTTGCGTTCAGAGAACTGAAAGTATTTTTGTATTTCCAATATAATTTGTTTTGTTGGTCAGACCTGACAGTCTCCAGCCTAGTAGAGCTGCGTTGGCTGGGTTGCTGTTGCTTGCATGACCTTAGGCTGCACGGTTGGGACTGAGTATTTCACTGCCCTTTTCAGTTTTGATTGGGCTTCACAACTGTTTTATTGGCTTTTCTCAATGTTAGCATGACAGGAATTCGTAAGCACAACTAAGAGATGCTGGTAAGTTACTAGACCTGTGCTGGAGGGAGCACATTTGTTGCCATGCCCTCATTGCCCATTGTGGGGTAAGAGCATGTTGGAACTGAGCATCCAGAGGAAAACCCTGTTTTTCCTGTAGCTTATCACAGTATTAGCCCAAGGCATGATGTGCTTGCAATGGGCTGGTGCCAGATCACTGTTCATTTTTCCTCATTTCTCTTGCTTTGCACCCACTGCAAAGGTAATATGTTGTTTACACTTTCACTCAAGTATTGTTTACACTTTCACTCAAGTGTTGTTTACTGATCTTTTAGGAAGACCACAGTATCAAGCACTTGGTTTGAACAGCCATAATTCCTGCTGTATTTAATACTCTGCTTTCAAAATCTGCTCCAATGTCCTCAGTGTGCTTGAGTGTGTATGGGTCTGTAAATAGACACAGCTCCAAATTATCTGTTGATCTCTTGCAGCACTTTGCATGATACTTTAATTTTCTCCCCTTATTTTAGTAAGTATTGGAACCACCTTTGGCTTTGAATTTCTTTCCTTTCCTCTTTCTTGAAAACTGCATTATTAAGTGTTCTTAACTGATAAATGCGTATGCTGCTTATAAGTGTTTAGAAACAGCACTCTATTAGGATTATCTTTACTTGCTAATGCCTTAATTGCCAGGAGCAATAACTCATTCAAATATATTGGTTACCCAAATCCATTTACCTGCTCTGAGAATAACAATGAGTTAAAGGATGAGAGGAAACATCTTCAAATTGTGTCAGGGAGGTTAGACTGGGTATTGGGAATACTTTCTTCACCAAAAATTGTAACAAGCACTGGAACAGGCTGCCCAGAGAAGTGGTGGTGTCACCACCCCTGGAGTTATTTTAAAGATAGATGTGCAGATATGGTGCTTAGGGATACGGTTTAGCAGTAGACTTGGCTGTGCTGGGTTATAATGGTTGAACTTGGTAATCTTAAAGGTCTTTTCCAACCTGAAGAGTTCTAAAAGGTGCCTAGTCCCCCTTAAAAACCTTTAGTCTGGGCTGAGACAATCCAGGCCTGGGAAGGAAAATAACTTCAAAAAGTAGCTGCAAGATCATATATGGGGCACTTTTGAGAAGATGGGAGCAGGGAAAGGTGTGAAGGGAAACAGCTGTACTGTCCCTTGATGTGTTTGGGCTTTAGTCTGAGAATAATGTTGACAGCACACTGACAGTTTAGTTGTTGCTCAGCAGTGTTCACCCTGGTCAAGGACTTTTCAGTCTTTCATGCTCTGCCAGTGAGGATGGGCACAAGAAGCTGGGAGGAAGTGAAGACAGGACGCCTGACCCAAACTAGCTAAAGGGGTATTCCATACCACGGCATGTCACGCCTGGTATATAAACTGGGGGGAGCTACTTGGGAGGGAGCAATCCCTGCTTGGGTTCGGGTGGGTATTGGTTAGCAGATGGTGAGCTGGACATCACTTGTTTTCTAAATTTTCATTTCTTCTTTTTGTTGCCCCCAATTATCAGTATTGTTACTGTTGGTATTATTTCTATTATCACTGTATTTTACTTAATTTCTATTATTAAACTGTTCCTATCTCAGCCTGTGGGTTTTATGTTCTTCTGATTCTCCTTCCCATCTGTCTGAGGAAGGGTAGAGAAGGGGGTTGAACCAGTAGCTGCATGGGATTTAGTTATTGGCTGGATTTAAACCATGACAATATCATAATATGTCCTTCTGCTGGGAAGAAATTCTGAACTCTGCCATTAACAGGTAAAGTTGAAATGATCTTGCATGAGCTGCTCCTGTTCACTGGAGCCACTGGGCAGTTGTGAGCACCTTTCAGAAAGTTTGAAAGATTGAGCCATTTGGAAAGAAAGACCTGTAATGAGATGCACTTGGGGATCCTCTCTTGGAACTGATAGCAGTTCTTGAGGAGTGCAATAATCACCTTGACTGCTCAGCAGGGCTTGGGAGAGAGTTGGTTGTTTAACTCCTTTTAAGCAGAGTAGAAGTCACTTGATTAATTCTCCATAAAACTCTTACAGTTTTAAACATCTTGAAAGGGAGGCTGTTTCCAGTTTGTATCCTCTGGAGAAGGCAGGTAGCATCACAGTGTGGCCGTTTGAAAAGCTTAAACGGGGGAGGACTGGAGAAACATTTTTCTCTGGCTCCCACTGAAACTATTAAAGTGTTCAGAATATCAACCCTAGTTTTGTTTTTCTGACTTGCTGCCTCTTACTTCTGTCCTGCATGGGGAAGAAGCCAGGGAATTTGATGGCATGCAAAGCAATCGTCTTTCTCTGAAAACTAACTTTTACAGGTTTGCAAACCTGAAGTTTGCAAAGGGAACATATAGCAAGACAGGCATTTTTGGGAGAGGGAGAATAAAATAAAACAATAGCTTAACTGTAATTTGATGAAATAAAAAAGGCAAAGGACCACTGAATGCAAGAAGATCGGTATTGACATTAGCTAAGAACCTTCCATTTTATGTCAGAAAGCCAATAATAAAGTATAAAGAGCAGGAAGCTTCAGCAAACTCCTGCCTCCTTTTGCTCTTTAGAAAAGGTAGTGAACTTTATTCAACTTCTTCAAAAACTGCAGAGGTAGCCTCCTTTCCTACCCTGGCTGAGCAGAAGGTTGTGGTGGCTGTCCAAAAATCAACAATCTCTCCAGGCTGACCTTTTAAAATCTGAGCTTTATTCTCCCTTATCTTTGAATTCATTTATATATGAAAGATCACTTGAGTTAATCTTTTGTTTCCCTTCCTCAGGTTTATATCTAGCTCTATAGGTTGCACAGGTAATTAATAATCAATAGTGCTCACAAGACCTGTGTTACAAGAAAAGCAGATCCACAAAGAAGAAAAAATAAAGTATTCCATACAATGCTGTCAGATCAACTAGATGCTGTTAGGTTGCTGCTAGGGAAAAAAATAGGAGAGCTATTGTAAGCCATACAGTTGCTCTGCCTTTACAAAAGTAGTTTGATGTAGAAGTGACATTGCATCAGAGTCTGTATTATTTAGATGAAAAGAAAGGATGAAAAAAAAGAAAATGAAGTTATCTTTTCATTTTTTCCAGAATCTGTATGCTGCATGTTCTCAAGAGAATAAAGAATCATCATCATCATCATCTATGCTAACTGAATTTTCATCAGTTATTTTGTAAATTTGACTTTACTGTGTGGCAACTGTCCTGAGTTCAGCTGTAACAGTTATTTTTCTCCTTCTTAGTAGCTAGTGCAATGTGTTTTTTGACCATGTGCTGTATTCAATTTATTTGAGTAACAGTGACTCTGGAGCAGAAGGGAGGTAAGCAGAGCAAAGGGGTCATGATTGCCTCTCCAAAACCTCCTAGTGCTGGAAATCATTTGGTTCCAACTCTTCATCCACTAGCTGTACACTGGTATGGCAGACACCAGTGGGACCAAGGTCATGGTTGGTCTCTTCTCTGCGCTCTTCCAGAAAAGGAAGCTGCTGCTGGTATTTGTCCTGGTAATCCAGACTTTGGCACCTGGTTGTTGTGATTTTTATTTTATTGGTGTTCTGTGTTTCCCTGCTCCCTCCTTAATTGGGTCTTTCATTGATTCAAAGTTGTCTACAGCCACTAGCTAACTAACCAACAATTACGAGACCTCAGTGTGGGGAAATTGAAGCTGGATGTAGATTCCCCTTCTTTCATGTGTGTCCTTTCAAAGTAATGTTGGCTCAACACTGTTAATTTGGCTTGCGATGTGCAGGATTTCTACCAATCTGGGGTGTGTAACTCTTCCAAGAAGAGATGGCTATTGAGCAGGCAACTCAACAGAGCGGTTCAGGAAAACTGAAGTATATGCTTCAGTCAATAAGATTTTGAATATATCTAAAGCTGCTTCACTGAACCATGACCATCACTGGCAATGTAGCAAAATCAAGGCCCTACATAGGGTATTTTTTTACCAGCCTGTTTTTTAAGCTAAAGAACTATTCCAGGTTAACTCATGGCAGTGTGCAGGTACCCTTGGCCACATATCTAGCGGGCAGGTGTTTATTTCACAAAGATAGTCGCTGATAGTGGCATTAATTGTGCTCTCTGGGATACCGGATATTGTGCATCACATTGATCTTCATTCCCAAGTGGTCCTTCCCAGTCAGATGGGCATGGAACTGAATAAGGTCCCACAGCTGGCTGATCAGATCATGCACTTGAACTGTGGCATGGATAAATACTGTGTCCTCTGAACCCATCTCTTGTTATACTTGCTTGTTTTCAAGGTAACCACTGAAGTCTGAGAAGCTGATTTCACCTGCTAAGGGGCTACTACTGCTTCTCTGCTATATAACTGTTCCTCAGTCCTTGAACCGGCACACAAGCAATGTGGAGAGAATGCTGAAGTGGCAATGACAGGGTGCCTAACCAACCCAAGGCAGGAGGTCTGAGACCAGGCCAAAATGCTTCCTGAAGGACCCCATCAACTCAGGGGCTCGTGACCTCCTAAAGTGCAAAAATCAAATTGCAGGCCAGCCTACCTGAGTCTGCTCTGCATCCTCTTGTCTGCCTCAGTAGTTTTGAGGCATTTCTTTGCTTTTTTGTTATTTCCTGATGAAGCACTGGGTGGGGAGCAGAGATGTCATGCCCATCTCTCTTGCTCACACCTACTTCTCAAACCTGTTGGGATGTAGTTTTGGTTTGTACCAGATATGTTGCAAGTAAATACTCTCAAAACATTTACTCACTCCCTCAAAGTTATTAATTTTATCCATTTAAAAATTATTTTTAAATAAAAAATAAAATAAAATATGTTAAAATTATTAATGCTTAGCTGAAAGTGGTAGTGGTTTTTCAGCTTGAAAGGCTTGCAGGAATATTAAACGTTTACTTAAATGATTTTTTTTTCTATGCATTTGCAGCAACTTAAAGACTAAAATAGATCAGTAAGGGAGGTTAATTACAATTATATACAACCAGCAGGTTGTTGAATTTCACTGGGTTACAATCTGTCATTACATTTTTCATCTTGAAATATTTTTTTGGCAATTATTTCCTTCATAGTGTGAGAGGAAAATAACAAATCAGCCTACTGTACCCTTTAAAAACCTCTTTTAATCTTCAAAAGCTCAATTACTAATGAACCTGAAATTTCAGAGTGATTAGTAAACAACAATTTGTTAGTTCACATTTGGAGATGGATTTTGTTTGCATAGAACTTGATACATAATTCTAAAGGCTATGTTAACTTTTTTGTTATTGCTTCCCATGTAATTTAAAGGAGAACTGGAAATTTAAAATAATAAAAAAATTAATGTTGTTAAGCTTTGATATTTAAGGTCCTTAGAAAGTTCTCTAACAGGTTAGAAAATGCGGTGGTATAGCTGGTTGTGCAACATCTTACAGTTTAAACTGAAGATCTGAATTAGATGTTGAAAATGACAAAAAGTTGAAGTGCTTGTGCTGGGTTTGTTTGGGGTGCAGTTAATTTTCTACATAACTTGTATAGGGCTGTGTTTTGGATTTGTGCTGGAAACAGAGTTGATCAAACAGTGGTGTTTTCGTTACTGCTGAGCAGTGATTACAGAGTCAAGGGCTATTCTGTTCCTTAACTCACCCTACCATCAAGCAGGCTGGGGGTGAACAAGGAGATGGGGGAAGAGGGGGGGAAATGCAGCACGAACAGCTGACCCCAGTGGACCCATGGGATATTACGGAGCATATGATGTCATGCTCAGCATGTAAAGCTGGGAGAAAAAGGAAGTCAGGAGTGATGGCATAGCATAGAATCACAGAATGGTTTGGGTTGGAAAGGATCTTAAAGTTCACCGCATCCCATGCCCCCCTGCCATGGGCAGGGGCATCTTTCACTAGACCAGGTTACTCAAAGTCCTATCCATCCTGGCTTTGAACACTGCCAGGGATGGGGCAGCCACAGCTTTTCTGGGCAACCTGTGCCAGGGCCTCATCAACCTCACAGGGAAGAACTTCTTCCTGATACCTGATCTAAATCTACCCTCTTTCATCTTAAAGCCATTCCCCATTGTCCTGTCCATCCATGTCCTTGTAAAATGTCCCTTTTCAGTTTTGTCTTCCCAAGTCATTGTTATGTGTGATGGAGCCCTGCTGTCCTGGAGGTGGCTGAAAGCCTGCCCTTGGGAAGGGGCGAATGAATTGTTTTTCTTTGCTTTTGCCTTACCTATTAAACTGTCTTTATTGCAGCCCCTGAGTTTTCTCACTTTTAGCCTTCCAATTCTCTCCGCATCCCACTGGGAAGGAAGAAGGGGTGATAGCATGGCTGCGTGGGGCTTGGTTGCCATCTGGGGTTAAACCACAACAATGCTGCATTGTATTTAGTATTTTGTAGTGCTGATCTGAATTCTTGCTAATGGGACATTTTTGTTGGAAGTAGAAGTGGCTATGCATTACTGTGAATAGGTTTTGGGTCTTTAAATACACTTACGTGTGACAAAAGTCCTTTTGGAGTAGGGAATAAGTAGTGGAGTTTTCTCAGGGCGATGTTATTAGTGGAGAGATTTGTTGGTGTTCAAGCCCTGCCTTTCTTCTGCAGCCTCACGTTCTGGTACTTCTTTTAAGATGACATTTACAAGTGTGGGTGCACAGTGCCTCTAATATGCTGATAATAAATGTACATGTGGACTTTGACTCCTGAAAGCAAAAAGCTTTTTGCTATTCTTAGTTAGCTCTCATGGTCTTCTTAAATGGGGTCCATATACACAAGACACAATTTTCAGAGTTTTGCTGGAATTCAAAGTAATATTGCTACCTTTGAGGGTTATGTCATCTCATACTTTTTCTTTAATCCTGATTGTGTGTATCGCAAGTCTTTTTCAACTAATGGACCAAATCTATCCAATATATGCTAAGACAGGAAAGGAACGGAAGATCTAAAAGCAGACAAAAGGACACAGCTGCCATGCCCAGTTCTCAAGCTGTTGCTGAGTTTTTCTTACTGAGGACATGCAAGTCAATTAAGCCATTTCTGACCTTGGAAAAATCATTTCTGAACTTCCAAGTCCTCAGTTTCTCCAAAAGAATGGTAGTGCTGTGAAATATTTTTCACTTTGTAACTCCTTATTAGGGAGCAGAAAGTGTGGACCCTGGTTGCCCTGATCAGTAGCCGATCAGCCCTCCAAGGCTCTGATAGTCTAGTCCCTCACTGTGTGTTAGCCTTTTAAAATAGGCTATATGGGATGCACAAATTACTTCATAGAAAACCTTGGCTTTTCTGTTGCTTAGACTATTTATTGGAACAATGCTGTATATTTCTAAGGCCCTTCTCAATGGCTTTTATGCACTTGTTATGCTCAATCTCATGGAAATACATCATATAAAGCAAAAGTTTTGTTTTTAGCATAATTGAAATCTTAACAGCTTAATGGAAGAATCAGTGGTACTCCAGTTATATTTATTACAGAAAGAAACATATCTGTGCAGATAAAGCTTCCATAAAAATGTAGTTAAAATTGTTAAGCGCATTTAGTTTCTGCCCCTCTTTGTGGTGTTTTACTCCCAGCTCCTCTGGGTGCTGCAGTCAGGGCTTTGCCTTGGTGTTGGCCCTGGGGTGTCACAGTGAGCATCAGCATTGGAGAATTCTTCAGCAGGAGGAGTGCTATGTCCTTGATGGTGGTTTCTTCTTCCTTGTGCAAGGACCCACCTCTCATTTTTATATTGCTTAACGTTTTATATGTCTGCTAGTGTGCCCTTGTGCCTACTTCCTTCTTCATGGGTCTTCAGCTCTGTATCATGTCCTGGTGGTGGTTCTTAGGAAAGCTGACGAAAGAAAAGAAACAGCTTCTTTTACTCCAAAACCCAGCTTTGCCCACCTCTAGCTTTGTATTTCTTTAACTGACAGTGAGTGGATGGTGTTTGTAGCTGTGGGGTCTTCTGTGCTAGTCTGTGCCCATCTTTTATCACTCCATGCCTTTACTACCCCATGCCTCATTCCAGATCCCTACTTCTTGCTCCTTCTCTGCTGCTGTACTATGTCTCTGTTTCTCTATATTTTATCTTTGCTTTAGTTGCAAATATTTCATTGTGTGTAGCATGATTGCTTGTAACTGCTAGCCATATAAAATTATGGTTGCACCATACAGAGTAGAAGCATGTGATCCAATTAGCTTAGCTGTAACAGCAGTATTTCCAAGTAAAGCAGAAATGTGCTGGCAGGCCAAGACAAAGCTAAGCAAAGCAGTCTAATGATGTATCCCAAGACGTTTGCAGACTTGGTTCTAAGCATGAAGTGATGCTATATCAAAGGGCTATGTGGTTACAAACCATGTGCCTCATGCCAGCAAGCAGTGTGATGCACCATGACTGTTTCTAGCTCTTCCAGGTCCTTGGGACTACTTTAGAGCATCTCTGATCTGTTTGCAGAGAAGCAATGTCTCAGAACTCTTCTTTCCCAGCAATTTACTAATCCAAACAGATATATTCATAGAGTAAATATTCAATAACCAGGTCAATATACAGTATAAATGAATTACATAAAAATACTCCCACATGTACTATTGATGTTCTCAAAACTGGAAACGGGGCACAGAAGAACAGATTTGTCATGCCAGTAAGTATACAAATGTGCTATATAGGTCAAGGGTGCAATGTAGCCTTTGCATATTTGCCACTGTAATACATCTTCATGCTTCCTCAAAGGTTAAAACAATCAGACAGAGCTGGAGGTAGATTCCTGCAGCATAGCCTGTATGCCAGGTTTTGGTAGAAGTCTCCCTCTTATTTTCTCCTTTAGAATGAGGCTCTGACAGTGCTGCCTCTGCTTCATCATTTGAATACTTACCCTTATTTTCTGAAGTTTGGGGCAATTCTCTGAAATCCTTGTGTCCTGTGCTGATCTGCACACCCAGAGCCTCTCTGCCTTGCCCAACACAGGTGCTGGGAGACTGTGCTTACCTGCAGGAAAGTTAGAGACTCCCAGATGAAACCAGAAAATACAACTGGATTTCCCTTCCTTATAAAACAAGTTGTTGAATAAATAACTGTGCACAAAGTAGACCTCTTTGGAGAAAGCTGGCCACAGCATCAGGAGGGAATATAATATGAAGAAAAGATGAGGCTGCTTCACAGTGGAAGGAGATGTTTGGGGTGGGAGGGAGGGAGGAAAACGTCTATTTAGTGCAAATAATAAATGATAGCTTTGGTATAATGAATCACACAGCTGAAGGGACACTAGCATGTCATGTAAAATCAAATTTTGCTTGTAGGCTTGGGCACACTTTTCTCTATGTGGTCCTAATTACCTGTGGGGGGCCTCTTGTAGTGCTAGCAAGGACAAAGCAGAGGATTCATTTGCTAGCCTGCACTAATGGCCACCCAGTATACTGTGTAGTTAGGTCAATGACCATGGCAAGGTTTTAGATCAAAAATAAAGCAGACATTAATGTGAAGCAGAGGAATGGGTGACCAACAGCATTGAGACACCCAAATATGGTCACTGGAGTATGTATATACCTAGAATCTGAAAGGTTCTCAGAGGGATGTTCTTGCTCTGTATTACATCATGATTGTAAGCTAGGGTTTAGTGCCTAACTTATCCATTACATAGCTATTCCCTGCTGTTACCTCACTGTTCTCTAATTTAAGCTTGTCTAACTCCTGTGGTAAGACTCCTTCAGTGGCTAATGGGGAGGTCCAGTTAATACAAGATAACGGGGTGACCCTTCTAGCCTTTCCAAAACACCACCTTCATGGCACAGTCACCCTTTGGAGGGTCTAACTCATGGGTTATAAAGGGAGGTCAAGTAAAAACCTTGAGTTGTACATTTAACACTTTTACAGCTGAGGTTAGGTGAGAAGTCTTGTTCACTTGCTTTCCAAATATTTTTGCAGGGGTGCTCTGCATGTGCAAGTTTTGTCTGGGGGGAGTAAGGTCTAGTTCAAGGGTACTACACTAGTATTCTTCCTTACTGAAAAGGTCGTCAAGTGGGCAGAAAAAATGCTGGAATCCTACAATTTCATGTGCAATAAATTGATACTGTTCTTACCTGGGCTGGATGAATCAGTCTCAGAAACTTGGTAATGTTCTGAAAAAGTGTTAGAAAATGGTGAACTAGATGATTTTAAGGTCCTTTCCAATCCTAACTATTCTATGATTTATATGATTCTATGGTCCATATTTATTTTCTTGATTTATATACATTATTTTCTTTTTATTTCCAAATTTGATTACAGCCAATGAAGTATTTCAGAATAGTAGCTAATGATGTTTCTTGGGTCAAGCTAATGTGTCCTGTAACTTTGCCTTTGATGGGTTTATAGTGAATGATGTGGTTGCCTTCTCAGCTGTGGGAATGCAGTATGGCATGAATACAGGAGCAGGCTGAACAAAGGGAGCCTAGGAGATGTGTTAATGAACAGGAGCTATAGCATTAGGCAAAACTAAGGTTGTAGTTGCTGCAGCTGAGAGTAGAGGCATGTGCTGTGTCCATGCTAGACATGCAGACTGATCCAAAGTGTAAACCAGCCGTTCACACAGTGTTGCTTGTCACTCACTGATTTCACCCCAGACAGCAGTCAACCTTTTTGCACAGTGATCTTGGGAAGGAGAGGGAAACTGTATTGTGCAACACTGTTTTTTGTTTTCTTTTTCTTTCAATTAATTGATTACAGCACTGTTACACTTGGTTTATGGAAAATGTTTTCAAACAAACTTGGTGTGGTGATAGAAAATTATTAAGAAATGGCTCTTGTAGTAGTCTTCCCACAGGAAATTACAGGTATATTTAAATGTTGCAGGGTTCTGGGTAGCTAAAAATCTTTTGAGTTGAGGAGCTGCGCTATAAATAACTTAGTGGCTAGATTCTAGGCTGAGCCTGCAATGATCCCATTTGGAATCAGAGTTTCAGTAGTGTTGGGTGCACTTCATCCCACTGTCCATGTCCCTGACAAAGATATTAAGTAATACTCGTCCCAGCATGGACCCCTGAGGAACGCCACTTGTCAGTGGTATCCCTCCATTGACAAGTGGTGGGATTACCCACCACTGAGATATTGTTAATTGACTCCAGTTCTGTATTCCCTCTATTCTGCTGTTGCTATATATCCTTCCTTCCAATTCTGTAAGATTAGCTTCAAGTTATACCTGGAGGAGCTGGTCCTAGCCTCTATGCTGCATCTGTTACACGTGGCTGAGTATTTGTATACCTGAAAGCTTGTCTACCTTCTCCAGCTATGCTAGTTGATAAAGCTTTTATTTCTTGTGGCCACATACAAAATTCATCAGTTGCCTAGCTAGAAAACAAACTAGTGACCTGATGAAAGGACTGTATCTGAAACGCTTTGTGTTTTGAAATTGGCCTGGTTGGCCTAAAAAATATATATTTTTATTTAGAAATGTGGGGATTTCTGTGTCTGTAGGTTTGCATCACTACAACAATACAAACACATTTTACCATTACTGCAGGGAGGTATCTCACTGTGTGCTCATTAATTTTTCTGCTTGCTACGGTCAGGATGGATATGGACCTCACTACCATATTTCTGCTGGAAGATAGAGTGGCCTTGTACACTCGCTGCAGTCCTCCTGTTCTGCAATAAAACCAAGGAAGCCAAAGCTTTCGCAGTGGGTTTACTGCTGAACTGAGTCACTTATTTTTCAGGAATTTCTGGATTGTTTTTGTTTCTGTCATAGCTTTCATCCAGGTACTGCAGAAACTATTACTAGCCAACTGAGCATGTTACAAGTTATATATACCAAAGTGAAAGTGGTCCAACATAATGCAAGTTAAGTTTAATGTCTTACTGTAGGTACTACAGCAATGGAAATGTTTATAATTAGAAGAGGCTTTAAAAAAAGCAATTTAAACTTGTAAGTGTTCTTTAATCAGCAATAATGAGGTTAGGGAGGTAAAAAACATCCAGTCCCGGCTGTGTGTTCTGACTTGTTTGGGGGAAGATGGGATGTGTGTGTGGGGGGGAATTGTTCCTTAACACTTTTGTCATTGCTGTAACACAATGCTTGTGTCAGTGCAAAGGCAGAGAATGAGGCTGAGTCCGTGCCCCTCATTTAAAGAGGAGAATACATCGCTGCCTAGACACAATCCTGAGCAATGCGCTCTAGGGACCCTGCCTGAACAGAGAGATTTGACTAGAGGATCTCTAGTGGTCCTTTCCAACCTCAGCCATTCTGTGATCTATGAAGTTCAGGGATGAGAAACTGTGCTGGGTCAGTCAGAGTTGCATTACAATAACCTCTGTGTCACGAATGCTGGGGCAAACCAAAGATGAAGAATATCTTGTGTTTGGTGTGTCATTAAAATATGTTGGTGCCTGAAAGATGGCCAACTCTGGAGTTAGCTTCAAATTCTCATGAAATTAAGCTGCTAAGAATGCAGAAAATGAAAAGAAAATGTTGCCATTTTTTTGGGGGAACAATTTTATTTTCTTTAGGCAAGTTTAGTTTTTATTTAAACTTCCAAATTATATGTTCAGAATTTCAAAAGAAGTTAGTGGCTTGGATGCTTCTGAATATCTAATTCTAACTTCTCTTTGAATGAGGTAGAATGTCAGTATTGTGTAGGGTTTTTTGTTTGTGTTTTGGTGTTTTGTTTTGGTTTTTTTTGGTGGTTTTTTTGGGTTTTTTTAAGCCTCCTTATGAGTAATTAAAATGTTTTTGCAAGATCAGTTATTTTTGAGTTTTTTGGGTATTGGAATGTTCTCAAAACTTTCAGCATGTTTCATCCTGTGTTTGTTGGGCTGTTCCTTTGAATCATATTCAGAAGTCTCCTGTATTCATGGGACTTGATTTGACCTGAAAACTTTGTTCCTACAATGTAGTGCATTTTAATTTTGGCCATATTTTGGGGCTGGGTTTTGTTGGTGTTTCCCCCCTAGCTTCATGTCTTTACACAGAAGAAAACATTTTCTATTTGGGGTATGCATGTTTTTTAGCTCAGTTTTACTACTGTCCTTGATAGGATATTGAAATACAGCATACAGTACTGAAATACTTGAAATCATTATCATAACTTCTTTTTGCTAACTTACATAAGCACTAAAGTAAAGCTGTACTGAACTCAGCATGTTCATGTTCATAAAAATAACACGTGAAGAAAAAGTACTTTGGGTTGGGTGAAATTCTGAGCTCAAATGTTTGAGCTCAAGTGCTCAGTCTGATATACTGACAGATGGTCTTATGCTTCTCTTGCCAAGATCGCCCAGCTATCAGGAGGCACAGGATTAGTTATTTTTTGCCAAAAGAAGAGATTATTTTTTTAATATAGGTTTATAAAAAATAGTTTGGAATACTATTGTGGTGATTATGTACCTATTAATGAGAAAGAAAATGAACATCAAGAGTGTTCCTGAGATCCTGTAAAGCACTTTTTGTGATGAAATACAAGCTAAAGCCATCCAGTCATGGTAGTAAAATCAATGAAATATATCTGGAAAGAGGACAGTAAAAAGTTTGAATGAATTTAATTTTGCAAATCATTGTACTGTTAAGAGAAAAAAATGTAAATGAGAAATGAATGGCTGTATAGTAAGAGAACATAAGGGAAAATGAGAATCTGAAGTCGGAGGTTGGATGATAAAATCACTCCATATTAATGATGGCAACAAATGCCTAACTGTCTTTCAAAGCCTATGATGTGCCATTACAGCAATCAAGCATGAACAATATTTAGCATCCAGCAACTGTTGACAATTTTTCCTGTTCCTGGGTATTTCTGACAATCATTTATGCTGTAGGCAGGGAATTGTTCATTGGCAAACATTAATCAGAAATGTGTAATTGAAGCTGAGCTAACACGCTGGCCTTTGGAGGGCAGGGTGTGTTGGCTGTGCTGCTAATTAGCTGTTTGCGATTACTGAGGACATGGGTGGAAGGCTATTTGAGTCTTTGGACCCTGCTGACATTTGATGTGTGTTGCCTCAACCAGGCTTTTGGAGGATGCGGCTCCTGTCATGTGCCATCCTAGCTGGTGAAACACCAGTTTCAGTGAAACACCATACTTGGAATGATGCTGCTGATACCGGTGGGCTCAGGGATGTTGTTGAAGCAGAGCAGGTACTCTTGTTCTTGTGACAGGAGGCAGCATCCCTGGAGGCAACATCCCACAGCTGAAGCTGTGACTGTGGAGGTGTATCAGGAGAAGGTCTTGGCTAACACAGCAGTTACCTTTCCTCAGATGGGAAAGTAAATTTAGAAACTACCACAGTAATAGTATTTGTACAAGCATCATGTTTTCTTGTAAATGAAATATGCTTGGGTAGTTTAGAACTGGCTACGTGGAAAACACAAAGTGCTACTTCTCCAGTTCTGTGCCCTACCCCTAGCTGGGCCTGGGCAATGCGTGCTGCTACATGCAGTGTTGGACACCACACGCACCAGCTCATCTTATCTGTGATGCTGCTTGTATAGTTAATGTGGTCAGCTGGGCTGTTCATGCCATAGCTGTTGCTTACAGGAGCAACATAAAGAGTGGAGGTCTCCTGAGAAGCCTCCCAGACTGTGGGAAGCAGGGCTAGTCTTGGCTGGGTTAGGATTTGGAAACATTTGTTATGTTGTGCATTTGTAGACTTCATATCATTCTCTTACCTGGTTGCAGAGCCCTCACCTTGCTAGGCTCTCCCCAGCCAGGGGCTGCTGAGTGCCTTTTGCCCCCCTTTGCTGTCCGTGTCTGGACTTTTCTCCTACAATCTCCCTAGGCCATGGAGGATGGCTACGAGGAACACACCATGTGTTTCCTCAGTACATGCTTAATGAATTTACTGCGTCCTTTCCCAGCTTCTCACAGAGGGGTTGGGGTGTGCAGCAGCGTGAGCTGGAACAGGGATCCCCAGTCCAAGCTCCATTCTGGCACAGGGCAAATCCTGGAGCCTTGCTCCCACTCACAGCCCAGCTTGTTTGTGGGTCCATCCTTTATATGGGCTGCTGCTTCAGTTTCCAGTTAAAAAGGTAAAAGTCTCCTATATTTGTGTCTTGTTCCTGAATTTGTCTCTGTATACATAAATCACATATCAACAGAGAAAGTTATTTAAAGATGGGTTAATGAGATGTGGCCCAGAATGTTCCAAAAGGCAGCTTCCAAACCTATTGCTAATTAGGCACCGGAGCCACTAATCTAATTTTAGCCACTGACTGAATTTATTCCTGGCGGAATAAAATGCACTTTAAATCTCATTTAAAAGCCACTGAGATACTCTTGATGAATTAAAATATGGAATTAAAAATATATTTAGTGTTTCTGCATCATTAAAATAATCCTTGGTGCAGATGAGTCAAACCCCATGCCTTTGCATTTTTGGTTTGAGGGCTGTGTTTACTGCTGAAATTATGAGCTAAGCCCTGTTGCATTCTCCCCATCATTGTAAAATCCTTGCGTTCACAGATGCTGCAGCTGCCTGGATGTGGTACATGGGAAGGCAAGACCAGAAAGAGTGAAAGCATCAGATAGACATGGGGGGGATAATATATTTTGGTGAGAAACAAGAACGAATTTAAATTAATAGACATAGAACAATGCAGAAACAAGCACTGCAAAATGACAATCTTAATGCTAACTAAGCTTGCAATAGAAGAAAGCTTAAGGAAAAGGAAAATAAATATTCCTGTCAACTACATGCTTGATTGGTTCTTCTTGGTAATAATTTACTTCTTGGCTAAAGTAACCTTCTTTGCATACATCAATAGCCAGCATGGCACAGATGCAATAAATTATATGATTTTTATCTGGAAAGCAGAGCTGTTTAAAATGCTCTGTGAGGCAGAGTGGGTTCAGTGTCTTATGCTAAAGCACGGTTACAACTGCAGCTAGATGGCACAGTCATCTCACTGTGTGGAAGCCGGCTGCAGACCCTTGTGCAGCATGAACCCACCTGAGCATCTCGGGGGTCCATGTCCCAGCCTGGCTGTTGGCCAATAGCTAAAGGTACAATTCAGCTTCTGTTAAAGCCAGGAGGATTCTGAAGAGCCATAAGCTTTCCCTGGGCTGGATGTTGGTGCTGAGTCCTTCTGCTTTTAACCATTATCAAGCTCTTAGCTTAAAATTATGTTTCAGTAATTATGGCAATTTTTAAAATTGCAAGTTTACAAATTATGGTAAGTAGAGCATTTGTGTCACACAATTGCAGGATTTGTGCCTGCACAAAACCAGGTGAAATTGTTGATAAATTGCTTTTGTTGTGGAAGAAAAGCTCAGACAAGCTACTTGAACACTCCTGGTTTGCTTGGCAAAGCTTTGCTTGACCCTGATGCAAGGCCTTCTTCCTACACCCCTCCTTGGAGACCAGGATCCTGCCAAACCTGGGCGATAGAAACTAGGTAGATGCTGGTACTGATATAATTATAATGTTTATAGGGGGGAAATTGAATCTTTTTATTAGAAGTGGTATGGGGATATGTGGACACCCATCCTCAAAAGCCTGAGGAAACCTTTTTGCATGAGGCAGGTGGAGCTGCCCAAACACTGGGCAAAAAATAAGCTCTCCTAACATGCTGTGTTGAGGAAAACGTGGAGAGCACACGTTTCTGCTCAACAAATTCTTATGGGAATTGATGCAGAAATGAGTGAGGTTTTTTCCTTTTTTTTTTTTTTTTTTCCCTCTGGATTTTAAATACAAAAGAACCCAACCTCTCAATTCCTATGAAAAGCTGAGCTCTGAAAGACTGCATGTGCTTTTAACTTTCTGACATTTCAGCACTAGCAATGACGAGCCACAGTGTGCTCAGAGTGCATCTGTTTAATGCATCCTTATTGTGAAAGGAGGAGCTGGCTGGGGAGGGTATGCATTTGAAAGGTCAGATGGCATCAGAGCAGGAGAAAGGAGGAGGCTAGGGAAGGGGGATAGAAGCCATTCTGTAAAAATATAGTTTTAAAATAAATCAAGTAATGCAGGGGTGTCTGGGGTCAAAAAGCACTGCAGTATGGATCCTGTCTGCTTTTCTCTTTCATAACCCACATTTTTTTGTTGCAAGTCACTGCTAAGTAGTAAGTTCCCTCATGAACATCTCATAATTAATGTATATTAAAAGTATCCTTGGAAATTAGCACACCTGTGAGATAAAGCATGCTTCAATGTGTGTTTGGGAAAAACCAAACCTATTGCCAATTTATTTAGATATATCTTTCTGGCAATGATATTAAGTGTTAGCTGAAATTGCATGCAAAAGGAAGTGAAAATGTCAAACTTCTGCATGTTTCACTATTTGGATTTTCCTGCAGAAATGCAATGTAAATAAAATGGAAAACTTGCAGCAAATGGAAGTGAGTGTAAAGTGTCAAAATATTTCCTAGTGATGTTTTGCAAGCACTTCTGTATTTTTAGGCTTGCAATGCTCTTTGAAAAGCTGCTGAGAGGTCTGTACATCTCATCTTGACTCAGGCTGAATACATCTACTCTGCCTTTACACAAATGCAACTTGACCTGTGGCCTGATGCCTTGGGAAGAAAAGGAAATCACTGGTGACGCGTGTTTATTTAAGGACCAGAATAAAACAGACCTGCTTTAGGCAGAGGCTCTTCAGGGCAGGAAGCAACCGGCTGCCAAGGGACCTATTTGCTTGACTGTGACACTGGAGAACAGGGACGTTTTGCTGAAAATGTTGGATGTTTATTTTTTTTAGTTTTATTTCATTTTTATCTCTGAGTGGACAAAATATCCTATGCATCAAAGCCAAGAGTCTATCTGACAGCCGGCTGATGCATCCTTGGGCAAAAATAAAAGAGGAGGTGGAGGGGGAAGAGTGTATCTGAGGATATTTTGTGGTGATATTTAGGGCGTTGCTGGCTCTGGAATAGCCCAGATTTGTGTCTCAAAAAGGAACTGTTCGTACATTTGCTTTCAAAGGTGGCTGGTACATTTTGGAGGTTATGACAGGGCTTGGCAAGGACTGAGGTAGTGTTGAAGTAACCTGGGTTGTTTGGGCTGTGGAGGTACCAAGCCTTGGTCTCATACACCCCTGACAAAGTGCCTGTGGCAGTGTATATTTTGGCTTCCTTAATTATACTTTCAGTGCTCACATCTGAATATGTGATGCTTGCAAGAGGTGCAACTGCCCCATTCTTCTCTCCCAAATAGTAGCTCTTGGTTTATGTCAACTCTGTCTCAAAGTCTGTTGATGCTAATTAGCATTTCCCATTTTGAAAGGGATCAGGTCACTTGTGTGAGAGAAGTGAAGAACAATGAACTGTAATTTCATCCTGATATACGTGACTCCATGCTAATTATATATATATTTTTATTTTTTTTTTAACTTGCTAAGATGTTTGCAGCAAATGGGGTATAAACTGTGCTTCATTAAATGAAGAAACCTCTTAAAATTACCTGAGATACCAGCAACATCCCTGTCTTTTCAGTTGCACTCGGAGGAGTGTTTTATGTTATGGTGTGGTTGTTTACAGAACAGAGTGCAAGTAGCTGGTAGCAAAATCTAAATGCTGCCCAATTTCCTCACAGAGGAGTGAGTATGGGATCAGGAAGAACACTTACCTTGCCTCTCCACAGATATTAGCACAGAGCAAACGTGTAATTACCAAAGACCGGCCTATTAGTTTTCAGAAATTATAGGGGAAAATAAGCATTTATTGATGATCAAAGGAATTTGGAGTATCTGGGCTTCTTTTAGCATTGATTCTTGCATAATTACAGTATACCCAGCTCCAGGCATCTAAAAACTCCTGAGTCAAGTCTGAAAATCAATGAAACTGCCTTAAGTTGTGAAATGCTAATAACTTCAAGTTCTGTTTTTACTTGCTTTTTAGGTTGTGAGCATCTTCATTGTGCTTGGTTTGTGGTTTTAAGCTTTTATGCAGCAGTAGATGCCAGTGCTGGTAGAAACAACTCTGAGCTTGTCTGGCTAATCCTCCCAGGGTGCCACTATCTCTGCTTGTATGTGACAACCTGCCTGCAGAAATGGAAAGGCCATGCTGCTGGTATGTGGCTTGTGCCCGTGGATTAGGGTGTCCTAATTATATAGTAAAGTGCCTTGAACTAGCTTAGCTTGTGGCTCCTCTTCTGCCAGCTTCATTGCGTTGCATAACCACATGCCTTTGCTCACATCTTATGTGCTAGGTCATACCTGGAAATATTTTGACCTTTGTAATACGCTTGTAGTGGTAATACTGAAAAATGTCCTTGCTGATGACTTAGAGGAATGTACTGGAGATCATGAAGATCTGGGATGTGTTTTAGACTTCAGTTTCTTATGAGAGCATATCTGTGTCTTTCATCCATATTCATTTTGATTTGAGATGTTAGAGTAATTTTGTATTCTAATAGCCATGGAAATGGAAGACAACAGTCTTAGGCCCTTCTCTGATGGAAATCTTAGTGTGAACAATTGAATGGTTTGGGGTTTTGGATTTTTTGTTTGTTTTTTTGTTTTTTGTTTTTTTTTTTAATCATAAAGCAGGAGAGTGAAGTCCCAGAGCAGCTTCTCAGTGAGAGCTATTGGTAAGAAGTTGAAGCCTAGAGTGGTTGTAAGACAGAGCACAGTGAGCTTCTAAATGGGATTTAATGGCCTAGAGTCCTTTGATAAGACAGGATTGGATTTAATTACCTAAATGACCCATGTACTCAAAGAAGAAACTAATTAAGGGACTTCTAGTGAAATGTGATAGATGTAAGGTAGCAGTTGCAAAGTTATTGATTTTTTGATAGCTGAAGTGTGGAGATTTCATGTTCTGCAAATTTCATGGTCTACACAGTACAAACATGTAGGCCAATGTTGTCTCAAACCATCCTTGTGGGGAGAACCTATGGGAATCATTATGATTTGGAATATGATAATGCAACAGTTTAATCCCAGTTCATGCAATAGCATGCTGCTGAGTTTCCCTTCTCCAGGCTGTGCTGTAATTTGGTGACATCTGGGCTGCCTCAAACCACTTAGGCTAGCAGGAGCAGACTGATTTCAGCTGCACCATGCTTGACAAGGTGGATAAACTGGACCCAAACTGTGCACTGTCCCAAACAGGCACTTTGTACTGCCCAAACAAGATTTTTAATATTCAGTCCAGGTTGCGGTGTGTGTTTATGTTTATTTCTCAATGTCCACAACAGTTTCCATGCTCTGTTATTGTTCCGGGTACTTCATCTAAAGCTATCACAAGTACCTCTGGACTTCGTTAATCTGATAGCTAGATTTATTATAGATAGAAGCTCAGGAGAAGCACATGCATTGATTAATTTGCCAGACATCTGCTAACAAAATCTCTGGCACAATCAGTGTCATGTTCCAGCTGCCACCTGGCTGGAGGAGTGAAGCTTTGCACCGTGCTGAGTCTGCCCTGTGAGCCTCTGGTTTTTCATTTTCAGTGGCATTTACTGCTACCACCAGGATGATGGAGAAAGCAGAGAACTCCCAGTGCTCCTTGAAAGCACTTCTGTGTTGTGACTGATTTGTAGCTAGTTGTGACTTTTGGTGAAAACCACTTTTGCTGAGAATGAAAAAATTCCTAGAAAGGGAACACACTGTCTAGTCATACTTTGTGTAGCAAATGGTAACAGCTGTGCAATGTCTGTTCTCCCCTATTTTGTTCCCAGTTGCTGTTTTTCAGGCTGGATGATGTGACCAACGTATTTAATTCCCAGCATGGTTTCCTACTCTCGCTCATGTCATGCAAATAGAGGTGGACCATCATGTAGAGGCACAGACAGATTTCTTTACAAGGCTTTTCCTTCATTCTTGCTTTAAGATCTTCTGATTCTTGTGCACACCGTGGTACTCTGTGCTGTTAAATGCATGATGCTGGCTCTTGACATGTTTGCCCATTTCTTTGCAAATGGAGGCCATGTACTCCATTTGTTGAGGTTTATTGGCAGTTCCAGGTCTGGATGGCTTAAACAGCAGAGGCCTCTGATGGTCCAGTGCCAATACATATTAAAAGCCAAAGAAAATTAACAAGGCTGTATTTTTTTCATAGGTGAAGTACTTCTAGAGATTGCTGCTCTTGGTCTTTGTTTAGGAACAAAAGCCAGGCTGCTCAGTTAAATGCTTGCCAGAGGCTTCTGATGAGTCAGATCACCAATCGTCTTTGGTCATCTTGGCATCACCTGGTCATCTTGGCACCCACACTTGTTGCTTCTCAGTAAGGTGTTCAAGAAGTGGTGTACAGTTTTGTTTTCCTAATCCGAATTTATGAACTTGACTTTCATCAGCTTCAGATTAGTTTTGATTGCATGCATTTAAACTTTGCTTACTGTGTTGGAGATTGGTTACCTACAGTTAATTGCTATTGTTGTAATTAGCCACACTTTGTGGATTAATAATTTGATGAGGTGTTTGAGAAAATGAAGCTGTTAAACTATCATGAGATCTGTTTGGAATATACTACGTTAATTCTGTGGACCTGTGTGAGGTCAATGCCTCTTTGAAGTCTTCCATCTGGGGTAGTGGGGTAGGAATATTGCATATTAAGAAGTGCAGGAATTAAGTTGTCATGAGATGTCATTGAAGGCTCGTCACTGAGAGTGAATTTCATTCATCTGCATTGATAATAAGCATGCTATCTACTGATGTATGCTTCTAGCAACTGAAGATCCACCTCCAGAATGTACAGTTATGGATGAGAAATTCCTCATTCAGTTTCTGAAGCGCTTGTTTCCTTCGTTCTGAATGTACATTTGGATATCAAAGGATATATATCTTCCTACTTCTAAACATGGTTCTTCTAGTCCTAGTATCCATTGGTATCAGAATATTAATAACAGCGTACCTCCTACCACTGACAAATGATGCTTCTTCTCCCATTCTCTCCACTCTTCTTTCTCCTCAATGAGAAAATTTTCATAATAGCTCGATTAAGCCTTAATGCAGTCATGCCATTAATTCCACATTATATAGTAAGTCTGACTAAATCCTTTCCTTAATTTAATTTCAAGATATTTAGAAATTCTGCTCCAAGTCTTTTCTATGTCATTCTCTTCGTTTATAATACAGGACTTTTTGCTGGATATTCTCAGTCCAGTCTTTTCAATTGCAGCGCAAGTAGCAATGAAATGTAGGTTCCTGGGATGATGCACTTGGTCTAGTACACAGGAATAACGAAATGAGATCTAATAGCTACAGAACTAATTGAAACTTTTTGATGAAAGAATTTAAAACTCCGCTCTGTTAAGACAGTCCCTAGCTGAAATGATTTGTTAAAACAGAGATTTATTTTTTTAAAGGGTATGTATTCACTCTGTGGTTTCTTCTGTATGGAGAACGAGCCTGGACAGAAGTATATTTGTATAGCTTCATCTTCCATATGTTTTCAACCAGAACAGCTTCGAACTTAGTGTTGCGCTTGGCTTTACCCAGGTTGATGGAAACATACAAGGTATTCAACACAATGATAGGAATGCTGGAATTTGGGGGCAGGGGAAGGAATTACACTACCAGATTTTTCTTTCTGAAGTTCAATGTAGTTCTCCTTGTTTAAATCTGACAATTTAAACCAGGGTACATCACTCCAGTTCCCTCTGAAAGTGTCATAAAAATTTTGCCAGTGGGAGAGAAAAGAGGTAATTTCTTGTGAGTTTCTCCTCAATTAAGTCCTGAGCTGTGCATGATTTTAAAGGACCCACGCTGACTTCACTGGGTGAGAGACTGTTCCTGTGTTCAGTGCTGAGTCACTTGAAAATTCAAAAATACTTATTCTTTGTTCCAAATTTAATTATTCTCCACTTTCATAGGCTGGAAGCTCATCCTAGTATTCTAGGCCACGGATGGATAACAGAAGCCTTGTGCTCATTAGCAGCTCAAGCAGGAAAAAACTCTGCAATTTTTCTTTTCCAATCTATGTGTCAGGGTTGTACAACTATAAATCATTGTGACTATGGAGGACAGTCTTTTAATTAAATGACAGCTATAAGTCACTCTTCCTGTAACTCATACACCAGATAATGCTTTCCAAAGATCTTTCCATTTTTGGGCTGTAGTGTTTAAAATCTAGGAACACATTCCCTGTAATACTTAATTTTGTAAAATATTTTCATCAATTTCTTCTGTAAATTGTGTCCTGTAGCATTTTGCAACCAATGCTTAAGCACCTATTTATCATTTTTATGCAGTCAAAGATTTTAAAAATGTTGAACATGCTAATAAATAGGCACACACTTTCAGCAACTGCTGTGTAAACATTCATGGGCAAAGCATTTTAATGCATGGATTATAAAATGTTTTATAATCCTTTTTATTGGATTAGCCATAACATTTATTATTGTTATACTTAGTCACCAATTTTTTTCAAATGCATGTGATAGAAAAATGGACTCGGCTCTTCCACAAGATGGTATCCATCAGGGAGCACAGGACAGACACAGGTAATCAGCTGCCTTAGGGCTGAATAGGTAAAGGCTGACAAGCAATAGCACCAAGCACCCCTTATAAACTTGAAAGTGATTTGATGTAGTTGCAGCTTTAATCCAGTGTATTTTCCTACCCTGACAAGCAGAGTAGTCAGAACAGCGTAGATGCTTTTCTGCATTAATCTGAGTCTCCAGAAGAGCTTAGGGTTCAATTGCTCTTTCCTGATATATATTCTCCAACTGGGTTTGGATTTTTCTTAGCCTGTGCACAGTCTCTGCCTCCAGGCAGTACTTTGTCTAGACATGGATAGTTTAGAAATGGCATTAATGGGAGGCAATTATTGAAACATCAGAGTACTAGGAAACTTCTGGGAATTTGAGCACTTATTAAATATTATCTTCCTTTGGGGGTGAGAAACTGGTGCAAAGTGCCTCTCTATTGCCACATTACCACTGTGGAATCCCCAAAGTTGGGTGTTGATATTTGCTAAAATACTTGTATGGTTGGAAATGTCAGTTAACTCTGGGTATGGTTAATAGATCTCTTGACTCTTCCAAAATGTTCTTCTTGTGTTTCTCACAGATTTAACAGAGCTTGTTATAAGCAGGACAGAAATAGCTTGGATACTGAGGGAAAGATAGATGTCATCTACAGTATTTATCATTGCAAAAGATGACCTCAAATCTTGTGTTATTAGGTGGCAACTTTATCACAGTTTCTCCTGGACCTACTCCCATTTTAGCTTCCTTCATCACTATATCAGTCATAACTTATGATTTTCTCCCATGTGCTCTCAGCTCACCAGTCACAATTATCTCAAAATATGTTTGAATTATGTGCTGTTTTCTGATCAGTCTTTCCATTAACTGAAAGGTCACCAGAGGGTGGCTTGTGTTGTCAAGAGTGGAAGTAAAAGCAGTTTCTCCTCATTGGCTTTTTAAAAATTGCATTTTGGGGCTGCTGATGAGGAGCAGATTGTCACCTACTCCAAATCAGAAGGGCATTACTGGAAATAGGAAACTGGGAAGTCAGATTTTCCAGGTCGAAGGAACTCTCTGTCCTTCCTCAGCCCTTCACCAGGGCTCATTAGGTTTCTGCATATTTAGGCATCACCTCTCTTCTAATCTGCACGTAACCCTGGAGGCACTGCTATCACACCTTTGCAGCATGTTCTGCTGCTATATTCTTTCCAGGTTCTCTGGTTCTTCCTTTGCATTGGGAATGAGAGTAATTAGGCTGCACTGAATGCTCGTGACTAATTCTACACCATCTCTGCTCACACAGTTACACCACATGCATAAGGGACATCAAATGACTATGATTTTTGTTTATTCTTTTGACTTCTGCATAGTAGTATGATTGAAAGGAGAGATGTTTGTTGAAAGGAGAGGTCTTCTGGCTACTTTATGCAGTTTGGGCATTCTGATTAGTAATGACTGGTTCTGCAGAAAATGGGATATTTGGCTAGAGAAAGTAAAATTATCATAAATATGCATAAAGCACATAAAAAAAGAGGCAATTACTTTGGCTTTAAAAGCTAGAAACAGTTTAGCAGAACAGATGGGTTGCATAAATCTGGCAAAAATGAGGGCAAGAGGGATTTGTGTGCATGTGTGTGTAGTATGCAGCAGAGGATAAACCAGGATTTTCATGATGAAGAACTTATTGTGGCTTAAAGTGTCCATTCTACTACATTTTCAGAGTAGTAGTAGTGGCTGGGATCGCTAGCTGAGGCTCACCTCAGCAGTGTGTTGAATTATAAATGAAACTTCCATCACCAAATAGTTGCTCTCTAGTGCATAAACCCTTGAGGGTGGGGAGGCTCCTGTATAGTGGCTTTTGTACACCGAATACTAGGTAAAAGCCTCATTTCTGTACACTTTCTGTTAGAGACAAGTGAGAATAGTTTTGGTGTCATCAGTATGTTCCATCTTGTACTGGAGTGAGCACAAGATGGAGCATACTTCAATAAAGCTGAAAATGCCTAAATTTTCATTATGACTGCCTGCAGCAGTTATTTGTCCCAAATTCTCAGATTCCTAAAGATGGAGAAGGCCATCACTGATCAGATGTAACACCTGTTGATTTTGGTGCTTATCTAAGGGATGCTTTTGTGCCATTTTGATTTGAATGCTTCAGGAGAGATTCAACTGATTTTTGTAAGAAAATTTGAGGTCTTTGTAGCTTTCTGCTTCTTGATGTGTTAAGTATGCTTCAGGGACTTTGGCACAAAATATTCTGGTTTTACCATGCTTCTAGCCCCCTTGATCTGAGATAGATGACACAGCGCTGGATCCTGCACATCTGAATGTGTTTTCTGGAACATGTGGATCACATTGGTCAAATCTAGCCATTGCTTGAGTGGCATCCCAAGGGATGTTTTCTTAATTGCTTTTCATTTTTATTGCCATGTATTTTACCCAGGTAAACTTTAAAATCCCTTGAGGGATTGCTCGATTATTTAGGTGGTTTACAAATAAATGTGACCTTTCTTGTAATTGTCAGCAGTCTTACCTGGCAGAAACAGCCTGTTTTGTATCAGTCTGCAGCTGTACTAGGGGAGCTACAGTAAGGATTGCAATGGTTATACATTAATTTTTTTTTAAAAGGTTTGAAATTTTATATTTGCTTTTTTACTAATTTTAATATTCATTGGATTGAGTTGAAGTGCAAGCATATTTGACTTGAAGAGGGCTCTAATTTAAACTTAATTTTATATCAGTTCCTATGAAATAAGTTCAGTTCCATAGGTAGCAGATGCCTACTCTTTACACATGAAACAGGCCTTCTGAGCAGCGAGTCTGTGCTACAAAATCTAATTCTGCTACTAACAAGCAAATAGGTGGATTTTGTGTCCTATTGATCTCAGAATTACCTGACTGATGCCAAAAATCAATTAAAGACTTCTTCTGAGCAGTCACAAGACAGGATCCTTTTTATTAAGCCTGTCCCCATGATTTATAGTTTTGCCATTAGTGTTAATGTAGACTTAAAATATCAATACTTCATTCTAACACCTTAAAAGCAGCATTGATTCTTCCTTATCTAAGCTCCTTCTTTTGCATGGACTCTACCCAGAAATTTTTTTGTGTTTGCATGGATGCGTTTGCTTGAGCCAAGCTGCAAACACATTAAAGCAACTGGTTTGTATTGAAATTCTTATGATGTGCAACATCTTCTGAAACTGTAAAAATGAAAAGATGGACTCTATCTGTTTATTATGTGGTTTCTTGTTGGAAATGGTGAGGGCAGCCTTCTAAAAGCATCAGTGCTGTTTCCAAGGTGCACTGCTGTGCTACCTTAATCACCATAGGCTAACATGTAAGAAATAACACAGGACCACCATCCCAAGGAAACAAACACAACACTATTAAATGACCTCTTTAAACAGTCTCCTCTCCTGCATCTTCAGGTATGTGTTATGTTGTCTTCAGACTAAAAATATAGGCAACTATGCTCTGTAGGTAAGGCAGAAGGATGAATAATAATATTTAGAGCAAAAAATATGTTTCACACTCAGGCAATTATTTTGTTGATACCATTCTTTTACTGATGGATTTATGTCATTGTAAAGCTTTGGCAAATGGCAGGGAAAATAATTTTGATCTTGAAAGCTTATGAATTTTGTCCCTCTTCAAAGTTGCAGAGAACTGAAGACTGTAAATCATGGCAGGTCAGATGTGAAGAGGAAATTCAGATGACGAGAAAACAGGATGTGAGGAGCACCCTTCAAGGGATGTTCCAGCAGGTAGTAGAAGTGGTAAGAAGGCTAGGAAATCAGTGGGGCCAGTCAATGATAGAAATATAGAAGAGACATCTGGGAACAAGAAGACCCACAGACGAGTCTAACAGGGATTACATAAATTAATGTACAAGAATTTGAGAACAAGCAGTGTTTGATGGTATCTCCTACTGCCACCACTGGAGACCAGACTGAGCTGCATGGGCTCTGGTTTCTACTCTTTGTATTTTATCATCCTCATGGAGTGTTTGTCTCCCTCTGGAGAAAGTGAGGATAAGTTATGCTGGATCAAGCACATGTGCTGTGGTGACCCTTTGCTTGTTGATCAGATCTTGAGGGTTTGTTCCTGGAAAAGCCCTGGTACTGAACCCAGCACTTAGTCTGCATTCTGTCTGCCAAGAAGGTGAATTAGTAATTTTGGTCATGATTTACAGTATGCAGCAATTATCCCACAATCTGTGTATGCTTTAAAAGTTAATGGAGAAGAAACACCGGTTTTAAAAACTGGTCTGAAAGCTTTCCAGTTGCTCTAGCTGCCTCAGCTGGTCACAAAGGGCAAAGCCACCAACATTGCTGTTTGACATCCATTAAGAATGAAATCTCTGCATTTGTAAGTAAATGCTGGAGTGCTGTATGCTCATATGTTTGGCATCTTGTAATCTCTCTGAATGAGATTCTCAAACCTTCCGTATACCAAAGCCCAGGAAGAAATTTATAAGCCCTTTCTGTGTCCCTTTTAAGCCCAGGTGTGCAGTGACCTGCAGTACAATTTACGTACTCCTTCAGCTAGATTGTCAGTCTGTAATTCACACCATCTGCTCTTGCCTGCTCTTCCCCAGTCTGTCCTTTATATTGCAGTGGAGGCTTAGAGAAGCTCATGTCCCTGCCTTCTGAGGTTCTTGCAGCTGGAGCATTCCCCTGCATTAGAAGACACTTTGCTATTCAGCAGACATTTTCCATCAGTGTCCTTCTCTCTGCCCTGCAGGCCATGCCTGGGGATTGTAAGCAAGAATGCTTATGTACAAATAGCAGCATTTTACACTTGTCTGCTGTGCTGAGGTCAGTGGTCACATTTATCTTTTGTTAATGTTTAGTACTTATTTTTCTAAATTCTGCCTGATTCCTGCAAAAATGGATTTCTTGTCAAAGGCTCTTTCTTGTAAAAATGAGTCCTTGTGGGGTTTAGGTTTTTCGTTTTTCTTTTTTTTCTTTTTTTCTCTAGTCCATATGGACTTCTAGATGAACTAGATAATCTTTAAGGTCTGTTCCAACCCCAACTATTCTGTAAAGGGAAAAACACTGAAAACTGGGATAACTGTAGAATATTAATAACTTTCCTTTCCTGAGTGTGGTCTCTTGTAGAAACAAGGCTAGTAATCAGCTTCCTTTTAGGAGACTGGGTTTATGGCTAGACCAGCTGGTGCAGTGAGAACAAAAGCTGGCAAACCAGATTCTCAGTCTTGGAATTGAGGCACGAAGTGTGTGACAGGTATATAACCTATGAAACCCAGAGGCTGAGGCAAAGCATGGCACTTATATGGTGTCATATTAATCTCTTGATGTTATGGGTTTTGGTAGCAAGCAGAATTGTGAATTCTACCTCTAAAAACCATTTTTCCATATAAATTGGACTCATACCTCTGGAACAGATTGGTTTGGGAGAAGTGCTCATCTGCTGCCATCCAGACTTATTTTTCCTGCACTCAGGTTAGATGACTTTATTCAGGTGCTTGGTAGTGATTTATTTTGTCATATGCAGAGCTGTTGATGCACTTGGTGAAGGATACCTGGAAGTGAGATTTGATACACGGATGTTCATAGCTTTGCTGGGAGATATTTCTTTAGTAGCAGGGAATTTCTTGTTTCAGAGCTGTTTGCTGTGTTTTAGTTTGAAGAGAGTTTGCATTTGTTGATGACCTCAGCATGTTGAGGGCCTGTTTAGAGGCTGTGATTTCTCACTGGGAAGACTCTTTCAAAACAAGATCTGCCTTTACTACTTACTGATTTTCCTTTGGAAGTTCCTGGTAGGATGGCAAGAGACCCAAGTGCGTAAGGGGTAGGTTTATGTGCACAGCTGACCAATTCTGTAGCTTCCACTTGTAGTTTTGGAGCTCGGTAGTTTTTTCGGTTATATCTAAAGGGTGCAGGAGGGGTCACAAAGTTCTGAGTTCTTACAAGTGCTGTGAAAATGGCTGGCTGAAGAGAAGAGAGATGACTCAAGTGGTCTCGCTCTGGGAAAAATGTCTCTTAACCAAGTACCAGAAGCTTCACATGTTAGAAAGTGAAAGTGAGATCAAGGAAAAGGCTTGATATATTGCTTCAACAGCAAAAAGCCTGAATAAGAGCTTGTACCTTTCCCAGTATTCAATTCAAGTAAAAGCAAAGCCTGTAGGAAACCAGGCTCCATGCTCGTCAACCCAGATGAGCATGGGTTAATTTCTGAGCATTTTGTGTAAATGATAGTTGATGAAACTCTAGCTGGAAGAGATGTAACAGGACCTGTAAGACATATGGTTATGCTTAATGCAAATGGAAAATACATACCCTGTTGCATTTTCCACATGTTCTACTGCTGCAGTCTGATCAAGCTCTCAATAGTGTGCCTTTCTGCATAGGAGGCCAGCTTTATGCAGAATATAATGCAAAACATATGGTTAGTTTTAGGAACTCAAGTACAAATATATTTCTTATATTTGATAAAGAAGTCCTTAGAAGCAATTAAAATTCATGTTCTCAACAAATGTGATGTACTCATTTATATCCTATTCAAACTGGAAATTTTGGACAAGAGTTTTGATTTATCTTTAGCGCTACCAGTTGCCATGTATCAGCAGGTTTGCTTTAGAGCTTTCAAAGGCTCAGGTTAAAGGCACAACTAATGGGGTAATGCTGCAATAATACAAATAAAACTGATTTGGAAGATTGGAAGATCTTCCAATTAGGTGGGGAGCCTGAGCTTTCTCAGTAGTATAGTGGTTCCTGATTCAAGCAGGAGGCATCTCCAGCTGAAATACAATTTCCCTGTTACATACCGCCTCTTCTGCTTCTTGATAACCTTCGGGAGTCCATGAGTTTGTACAATTTTTTGGTTGGTTGCCTTCTTTCCTGCAAAACTACTTTGAGTCAGCCGACATGAGACCATGGAGAAATTTAGAGAGCAGATGAGGGCCAAAAGTGTTGCTAGCCTTTGGGGCTGTGATATGCACCATTATATTACATGCTTACACTGTAAAAACAACAGCTTCTTGTTAATTACCAAGAAGAACTATTCCAGAATGAGGAAGAAATTTGAGGAAACATGTTTGAGAAAGGGGGTATGTCCTGAGGCAAAAAAATGCAGAATGGACAAACAGTGTTTCAACATAGTCATATACAGCGAACAACATTTGTAGGCTTTAGAGGGAAAAGAAGTAAGGATGGCGCTCCAGAGGAAAACACTGAGCTTGGAATGTAAGAAACAGGATGGGAGCAACTGTGGCTCTGAAACAGTGATGAAAATGGAGAAAGAAATAAGGCATGTTGGCATAAGCCTGAAGTTTAGTTTACCTGGTGTCAGGAGTGACACACTTATGAAGCTGATGGAAGAGACAAGCTGGATGGTGGTATTCCTCTGATTTCCTCCAGGAAGAAAGATGTGCCAGATCTGGAGCTGTTTTGTAATGTTCTTGAGCTATTCAGAAGTGATCCTTGCATAGGAAAATGTTTTGGTTTTTTTGGGGTTTGTTTTTTGTTTTGTTGGGGTTTTTTGTTTGTTTGTTTTTTAGGTTTGTTTCTTCCTGTTGTTGTTGTTGGGTTTTTTTAATCAGGACTGTCAGGATACAAAAATATAAGCCGTCTCTCCAGGAAAAGCTGAAATTCTGAGATTGACTACATGCTGGTACCCTCTGTAAGCCTGGACTCCACAGATGAATGCTGAACATCCAAGCCAAGTATAAATTGTCTTTTCTGTCTAGGATCGCCTCAGTTCAGCAACTGGTAGATAACTTGTTTTTTCCTCCAAGGATGGAATTTCACCTTCTGACAGAGGAACAGAATCCTCTCCGGGGCTTGGGAGCTGGAAGGAGCAATGCTTTGATTTACAGTGGGATTAGGGGATCTTGGAATCATATTTCCAGTCAGTGTTAATTGGAGAAGTGGGATAATGGAGTCTTCAGGACTCATTTTATGATGTTTCTTGGGCTGTTCTTCCCTGGGACCTGCTGTTGACTCCTGGTTGCATAGTGGGTGAATGGCTGAGGTGGGTCTGGATCTCAGTGATGACTGGTGCTTCCCTGCTTAGTAAAAAGCAAATCCAGTCAGTAGGCATCTCTCTACTAGTTTGTGGTTTTGTCTTGGTGCTTGTATGAAGCAGGGCAAAGGAAAGCTATGAGTTTGATGCTATCTCTTCTCTAATGTGCATCTTGCTCACTGTAATCAGCTTTGGTTGAGGTCTTGGTGTCATAAGCAGAAAAAAGTGTGCTGTGACCCTCTGAGCCTGCTAACACCTGGGAAAAAGGTTGTTAAAAACTCCTGCAGTGTTGCTGCTGCCTTTCATTAAATGTTGAAGCTTAAACAGCAACAAAAGGCACTCAGAAGTCCCTCCCTTCTGGATTGTGATCAAGCTTTGGCTCTGTGCTGTAAACTACAGATCTTGGAGGCTCTGCAGCCAAGCCAGAATTAGTTTAAATAAAGCCTAGAGAAGGAGGGATTGTAGATGTCTTCAGGTTTTGCTGGGCAAAGGTGTTAGTAGGGACCTGCTGTGTGAAGAAGTCTGTGTCAGAATTTTTTAGCATCCAGAATTTCAATACAAAGCCACATACAGCAATAAAATCAGGCTGCTTCTGTATTGTATAATAGGGTACTGTATGACACTGGGTGAGGGAGAAAGTTCTCTTCCGAGAGCCGTTAATTGGAAAATGTGAGCAGTATCATTGATGTTGCTTAATGATCCACATGGGGCTTAAAATGCTTAGAAATCTGCTCAGTAAAAGCAAAACCAGATTATTTTTTTATCCATGCAATTTTACATCTAATGTTTCAGGCATATAAAATTATTTCATGTATCATTTATTTGCAATAAATTAAAAATCTCTATTATTCCACTGGAAAAATTGTTATCAATATAAAATTATTTTTATTGCTACTTTGATACGTAGCTATTCCTGCTGCATGCTTGGGCATTAAGTAATTAAAACCAAAACTGGTTTGATGTGGCATTCTCAAATATTTATTTAGAAGTATTTATAATGGGATAAAATTAACTGTACTAATTAGCTAACATCTATGTTCTGTCATAGCACTTAAAATTAGTGTCTGGGTGGCTGATTCATTCTTCATTTGGTACAGGTTACAATGCAGAGGTAAAGGAAATTCTGTAAAAGATGAAAGCAAGAAGGAGGGAAGAAAGAAATAGAAAAGTACCTAAGCTGTGGCTTCCTCATCCCTTGAAAATTCAGATCAGTTACTGTGTTAATGGAAATGGAAAGTAAGAATAATATTTATAGCCTGTAAATGCTCAAGACTTGCTTTGTCTGCACAGGAGGCTTTACAATCATGGTGGTTAGGGAGAGCAGAGCTGATCTGAATTGCTGCTGTAGCTGTGAGAATCAGGGCTCAACAAATTCTGAACAAACGGGTTCACAGAACAATACAGAATAGGTAAAGCCTCCAGCTGGGCAGAGGCTGCAGTGGATTTAGATGACCAATGGTCACTGACTTTATTTATTTAATGAGGAATGTCATCTCAAGCTTACATTTGAAAATGGGTGCATTTGCTCTTGTAGGCTGCCTTATAGCAACAGTTGAATTAAAACTTTCTGTGGGAATGGAAGTGTACTTATAGACTACATTTGAAGTGGTAGTTTATAGTGTGAGCTTTTGTGCCTCATACATTTAGTTTTCCAGTGACTCAGGAAACTCGGATTTCATTTGTATTCTTAGGATTTTAATAAATCATTATTTTAACAGAGATGTCCTTATTTCCAATTTCATATATAGCAGAAGTAATAAACATTCATTCTGCTATAAATTATATGCACATTATAGACATGCTTCTATTTTCCCCTCTGATGGTCTTTCTGCAGAAGAAGATAACAAACTATAAATTGGGCTGCTTCAAAAATCTTCCCTATTCAACCATTTTGTTTTCAGCAGTAAGTAATTGCTATTGCTTAAGAATAAAGAAGGTCTTAGAAGGTCTTTCCTCTGATCCTACCTTATAAGGTAGGATCTGATGGCCCATGTATAGCAGCAAAGGATATCAGTGAGACACATGCCTCAGCTTGTGATCTCTAAAAATATACTGTATCTAATTTGTTATAATACAAGTTTTAAAACTACCTTATAATTTTCAACACATGTATTCAGTTGCTGTGTTTGGAAGAACAAGGAATAATTGTTCTTATTCAACCTCTGCACACCTATTAAGTTGTAATTTGCCGTATCATCATCTCCATTGGTCTTTTGCTTAAGCTAAGGAATCTATATAGTTTCTTATTATCTAAACTCTTAAGATCATTAAATCCAAAGAATTGGATTTCACTCTACCTGATCTTGGTTTATTCTCCTGTTACAAAGTGGTTGGCTACTATGGAAGGAAGTGTTCAGGATGTAGGCAGATAACTTTTTTTTTTTTTCTTTCCAGTTTACTTCAATAGTTTGTTCTTTGGTCCTTGTTTTAAATATATATTGTAGTTCTTTTTTTGTCTGCTGCTGGTTTTGGGCTGATGCTTTTGAACAAATTTCTACAACGCCTCTGCAGTCTATTTCCTGGAGAAATGGCTAATGTAATATCTATTCTTGTGTACAAAAAATACAGACTTTTATTTCTTACATACATTCAAATGGCAGATTCCAAATTTCATCCACCATTTTATTGCCCTTTGAATCTTCACAAGCAGGAGTGATTTGATTATCTTGAATAAATTCTCTGCAGCCTTAGCTCACTGTCTGCCCCTTCTTCCGTATCTTGTCTGATGATATCTAATGTCATTTGCAGTACTTCATTTAATGGGTTAGTCCATGCCAATATGCCATGCTCTGCTTGCTGGTAATTCAAATGGAAATATGGGCAGTTATTCCTTTCTGTGTATGGCACAAATACAGTGCATGTATGTTTTGGTTTTTTTTTTTCTTCCCATTATAGTCATGCTCACAGTGTTCAGAATGTGCAAAGTAAAGAACTTGGCTAAACAAAAACAAATCCCAAAACAAAAAAAAAAGAACAAAACCATAGAAGATGTGTAAATACAACAGCAAACAACTAATGAATTTCAAGGGTAAGGATTAGAAAAATAAAATCTGCATATTACTACCTATGTGTATAATCATAGAATGGTTTTGGCTGGAAGAGACCTTAAAGACCACCCGGTTCCAACCCCCTTGCCACGGGCAGGGACACCTTCCACTAGATTAGGTTGCTCCAAGCTCTGTCCAGCCTGGCCTTGAACACTGCCAGGGATGGGGCAGCCACAGCTTCTCTGGGCAACCTGTGCCAGTGCCTCACCACCCTCACAGGGAAGAACTTCTTAATATCTGATCTAAATCTCCTCTCTGTCAGTTTAAAGCCATTCCTCCTTGTCCTGTCCCTACAAGCCCTTGTCAAAAGCCCCTCTCCAGCTTTCTTGTTGGCCCCTTTAGGCACTGAAAGACTGCTCTAAGGTCTCCCCAGAGCCTTCCCTCCTCCAGGCTGAATAAGCCCAGCTCTCTGTCTGTTTCCACAGAAGAAGTGCTCCAGCCTTCAGAGCATCTTCGTGGCCTCCTCTGGACTTGCTCCAACAGATCCCACACCATTTTTGCATTGGAGCTCCAGACCTGAATAATAACAGATTTATGAGAATGTAAAAGTGTAGAAAAAGTGTAAAATTATTAATACTAGTAGTGATGGACAAAAAATGCTAAAAGCTATGCATAAATAAGTAATGAGCTGAGGTTAAGGAGTGCATCTAGTGGAATACCATGAATCTCATAAGAAAGAAAATGGGCAGGGGGGTTAACTTGAAGCTTGCAGCAGTTAATTTTACTTATGCTACTTTTACTTAAGGCAACTGCTGACAAGTCTATTTCTTCAGGTTCTGCATAGATATGTTCTTCTGCAAATCCCTCCTACATCAATGCAGGAGGTATGTCATGGATTTTAGGATGGGGAAAATGGCACCTTGAAAACCACTAGAACCTTGGGGACATCAAGGAAATCCAATATCCTGATATGTTTGAAATACAACAGAAGGTACTTAGAAAATGAGTTATAGGTGTTAGGTCTCTGGGAAAATGAGATGGCTGCCAAAATGATGCCTGCCTTATGGTCTTGCAAGGGGAGACAGACTGGAGAAAAGAGGAGAGGATTCATAAGATCAAGGAAATAAGCTGTCAGTTTTCCCCCCATTTAACTTTAAACTCAAAAGGCAGTGAAGTCTAGTGTTCAGTGGAGAAAGAAAAATTATCGTGCGCAATAATATCAGTTTTGTGATGTGTCACAACATAACCAGGAAAATGTCTATAATCAAAACCTTTTTAGTATATGTAATATCTGATTAGTCTGTCTTAAAGATACTGACTCAACACACTGTTTCTGCCAGTGAAGCCTGATGCCCTTAATTTTTAGTGTGTAGAACTTAGCAGCCTTGATTATAAAGCATAAGAATATTTAAAACATACTGAACATGATTTCATGGTAAAGGTAAAAATTACATTGCAAAGATGTTTTCATAATTCTATTTGTACAAAAAAAAAAACCACAAACAAACTAACAACCCAAAACCTTGTAAAATTCACAAAAAGCTGGGAGTACATGGTGTAACCTATAGGGTATTTATGAAAAGTATACATTTGTAATGTAAAATCTGCCTGATTTCTGCAGGGCAGTAGATTTTTAGGTAGTAGTAATTTTATAATAATTACAGTTACAGTAGTAACTGCAAACAATTAAAAAAACAAAAACCTTTCAGAAGCTCCTATTATATATGTAGTGTGAGTTCTGCTTTTATCTATAGCCATGAATTTCATGCGCATTTCCCCACCATTTTTCTCTACCATTGACAACTTTTTATTTAATTAGCCTTTTAGTACCTGCAGAAGCTTTATTATCCTAACCACAAAATCCAGATATAGTTAAAACACCAATTATGCTTGAGTCTGCACTGTCAATATCCTGAAGGAGTGAGCAGAGACTGTAAGAAGTGCTTATGTTTAAGGTGTCAGTAAACAGTGATGGCAAGAAGAATTTACAGGGGAGAGTAACAGGAATCATATGGCTTTAGGCTGACAGAGGGGAGATTAATATTAGATGTCAGGAAAAAAAAATCTTCCCTTTGAGGGTGCTGAGGCACTGGCACAGGTTGCCCAGAGGAGCTGTGGCTGCCCCATCCCTGGCAGTGTTCAAGGTCAGGCTGGACCGGGCTTGGAGCAACCTGGTCTGGTGGAAGGTGTCCCTTCAAATGGCAGGGGGGTGAACTAGGTGGTCTTTTATAGCACTGTATGATAATGATTCTATAAATTCACTGTGAGTTTTCTTGTGCTATGTGGTTCTAGAGGCAAAGCTTTCAGTCTATGTTAAGTAAGTAAAAGAGATGGCCAGTCCTCTGCTGGCAGAGCTCCCAGCTCCTGTGCACACCTGACAGCTGACTTCTTTTAACTTTTACTTTGTGCAGAACATAGTCTGGTTTAGAAATCTGTTTCTCATTTGTAAGGGCCCTGTGGCCCAGATCACTGAAATACGCTTCTGAAATAAAACATACACTGCTACTACTTGAATTTTTGGAGTCAGAATATGAAAATAATCAATCTTATTGTTTAGTTTACTGTTAGAAGGTGAGCAACAATTATAGTAATGAACTTGATAAAAGAGTGCATCCACCAGTCCCCAGCCTGATATAAATCACTGATATATTGTATTGTTGCTATTAAGCTGTAATGCACAGCCAGCACTTTATCACCCTTAAGGATGCATCCTGCAGTGTTTGTGGCCTGAATATACTGTCAGACCTCTTCAAAGTATTGAAAAGAAATCAGTAATAGGCTGTCTCCAGATCAGAATGTAAAGCTTTTCAAGTTACATAGAATGCTTCCAAGGGTGCTTTATTGTGTCTGTGTACATGGGGGAGAGTACAGAACTGCTGGAAACTTTATCTGGAAGTGCCAGAAATAAATCCTAAGTATTTCACATGTGTTCATAGGCTATCAGAGCATACTGCAAGATCACTGATTTCCCCTGGCTTACCCATTCTTTAGCTGATACAAATGCAGAAGCGAAGGTGATTCTTACATTGCCTCAACATTAACTTGCTTACCAAACCCTTCTTACCAGGTTAACAGCAAATTTGGCTTTTACAATAATGAGCCATTTGAAGCACCATAGCATTATGAAAGTAGCTGAGGAAATACTTAATCTTTGAATTATGCTTCTGTTTTTGGGAGAAATATGTTTGTTGGTTTCTAGTAGGCTTTTTCCTGAGGAAAAGCCAGTTTTGAAGTTGAGCATTGCACCTCCTCGAGCAGGCTGCCACTCACTGAAAATTCCAGCTTAGTTGAACTGTTCCTTGTTACCTAAATGTAGCTAAATGCCACCAACACTGCATATGGGAGAGGATTATAATAAAAGGGGGGGTGGTGGGGAATTGATGTG
Source organism: Psittacus erithacus (assembly GCA_009867235.2). NCBI lineage: Eukaryota > Metazoa > Chordata > Aves > Psittaciformes > Psittacidae > Psittacus > Psittacus erithacus. The sequence continues at coordinate 72,787 of WYDI02012521.1, forward strand.
CTCACAAATAGGCTTTCATATTCTATGGAGGCAGGCTGAGAGAGCTGGGCTTGTTCAGCCAGGAAAAGAGAAGGCTCTGGGAAGACCTTGCAACAGATTCCTAGTACCTAGAAGGGCCAACAAGAAAGCTGAAGAGGGGCTTTTGACAAGGGCCTGTAAGGATAGGACAAGAGGGAATGGCTTTAAACTGACAGAGGGCAGATTTAGATTAGATATGAGAAAGAAGTACTTCCCTGCGAGTTTGTGAGGCACTGGCACAGGTTGCCCAGAGAAGCTGTGGCTGCTCCATCCCTGGCAGTGTTCAAGGCCAGGCTGGACAGAGCTTGGAGCAACCTGGTGTAGTGGAAGATGTCCCTGCACATGGCAGGGGGGTAGAACTAGATGATTCCTCAGGTCTCTTCCAACCAAAACTGTTTTATGATTCTAATTTAGTGGTGAAACCTAATCAAATGTAACCATGAGAAGGATGCTTTGCAGAGTGATGATATGAATTACATGATTTTTTTTCTTTGAGTAGTTCATTTTTATGGAGATAAGTATTTTTAAACAGATGAATCTATTCTTTCTTTTGGAAGTATAAAGAAAAAATATTTCTTTATATAAATAAATTTAAAGCGTGTTTATTTTGCTGGATGTAAAGCAGACGCTGAAAGAAGACGTGGAAAGCAATAGCAGAATACAAAGAGCACACCCTGTGTTGCAACACCTCTTTAATCTTCTACCGCCAGACAGCACGGTGCTTTATTGCTGCTCCATCCTAGTCTATCGTGAGCTTTTATTAGAACATTTAGATTACTCTCCTTGGCGAACTATCTCTTCTTGATATTAGTACTGTCATAGTAGCCTTCAAACTGCTCATCACGGTTGTTATTTAAGTTATTAAGTCGTTAGCAGCATAATATAGGATTAAAATGTCAGGTGGTTTTCATAGGCCACCTATAGCTCAGTGTCTGCGAAGATTATGGGAAAATTATTCTTCCTTAGAGAGAATGACTTTCTGGTGATAAACTATCAAATATTCTCCCTCTAATTAACCAGTCTGTAATGGCTTTCACTGTGTCTGTTTGACTCTGGTAGATTAACTACTGGCTCATTGTAATATCTTGAATGAAATCCTGACTGTTTATGATCTCTAACGTTTTGAGACAGCTCAAGTTCTGCATCTAAATTGTGAGGGTTTTTTTTTCCCCTGTCTAGATCAATTTTTTGTTTTGGATAATTTAATCAAATTGCTGTGGTATGAAAAAGAATCATCTTTGAAAGGTGTAACAAATTCTCTATTTCAGGCCTTTCAAAACAATACCATTTTATTATTTTGAATTGTGTGTAATGTATCATTGCAAAGTGTATTTCAATTTCATCTGAAATACAAGCTGAAATACAATGAATTGTTTAGTTTCATCTTAAAGTATTAGTAATAATAATACTGTAACTGGTTTGTTATTGATTTTTTTTTTTCTTTTGTTTTTTTCAGTGCTTTCTTTCTACAATGGGCACCTGGTTAAAGCTAGTGAATATTTTTATTCACTATAAACCTGTTCATATACAATTTGACTTGAGGCATTCCAGGCTTATCTGTTGACAGGCTGTGGATTTCATTTGGATACTTTAAAATTCTTTCCTATGTTTTGTTTGGATTTGTTTTTCTTGATATTCCTCATTTGCTTTACTAAGACTTAGGAATTTTTGCTAACCTTCCACTATCTTACAGGCATGGTAGGATGAGGAATAAATTGTGTGAAGTCAGAAGGCCAGTTAGGTCACCTAATATGACTTCTGTAAAATGTTGTGACATTTCATGGTTTTGGCTAAGGCAGAGTACATAGATAGAAATATCTATGTACTGGCTTTTCCCAAAAAAGCTACTGTTTGGCTGCTTGTTCCAGCAGTTTAATTGCATTCTTTTATTTTGGTTTGAAGACTGGGTTAGTTTCAGTAGCTCTTTTAGAAATGCTTGGCATAGTGTGAGTTTCTCTGGCTTCATGAAAACCTGTCTTCTGTTCAGCCTTCTTTCTTGGATTGTGGAACCCTTTGGAACCCAATATTTTTAATTCCTTTGGAAGTATTTACCCGCTTGATAAAATGTGTTCATCCCCCCCTTTTTTTTTTTTAACAGCACAGATTGGTGCCTCTAAATGCCCTAGTTAATAGTACATCAAGCATTAGGGAGAAACTGGCTTGAATAAACATCTAATTTACTCTGCAGCTGAAAATAACAGATTCATATTGGAAGTTTTACTATCCCATACAGAAGTTATCAACAAACAAAAATTATCCTATATCTGATAATGGAACAGTATCCATTATAGACTATTTACGGAAAGTACAGAAGAAAGTTTTGAAAAGTTTCTCTAAGATGACTTTTTTTTTTCTTTATGGAATTTGCTTTTCCTAACTATTCTCTTGAAATGAGGTACAGGTTGGGCAGAGAAGAGATTCAGAGCAGATTCTGTGGAGAAGGACTTGGAGGTGTTGGTCGATGAGAAAATGA
>WYDI02012526.1:0-15756 GCA_009867235.2 Psittacus erithacus
CTTCCCCTCCTCCCTGGCAGAGCATAAGACTCAGAAAGTCCTTGGTCAGAGTAAACATTACTGAGCAGCAACTGAAACCATCAGTGTTATCAGTGCTGTTCCCAGGCTGAAAGCCAAAACCACAGCCCTGCACCAGCTACTAAGGAGGAGAAAAATGACCGCTACTGCTGAACCCAGGACACAAGCATCAATCCCTTGGAGGGATGGAATCCTTAAATCACTGCCACAGTTCTAAGGGCTTGAACAGTAAATAACAGGACAGTATGGAAAGGTAGATATTGGCGCAGCCTATGGGAGTGGCACACCCAGTGTTATATTAGTTCATAAGTGGGGAGCTGGAAACCATCGCAAACTGTTGGCTTTCAGTCAAACAAAATGTTCTTTTAGCAAAGATTATTCTTAGTCAGACCTCTTAATCTTAAATATTAGTGATTTTGCCACTGCAATAATCACAGCAATGCAGTACCTTTTCATATGATGTATGTATGTATATATGTCCAAAAAGGGGAAGTTATAGGTCTTTTGCAGTACAAAACTGATGTAAAATCGATACTAAACTGTATAGTGAATATACCTATTGGCCATACTATACTGAGATAAACACACCTATTTGTCTTAAAATGATGTTTTGAAGGTTGGAGTCTCCTTTTTTTTTTTTGGTATGCGTTTGTGACTGAGTTTTCTATTCCTTCCAATCCTACTTCATAAAGATAACTAATTTTGTTGATTTAATTCATACAAGGCACAGAAATATTTTACTGGGCTAGTTTATCTTGTTCAAGTAAATTCTTGACGGGTGTTTTAGCATTTCTTAGAAATACATCTGTTCTGTGAAATCTGACTTCATTTTACTTTTCACTAAGACCTGTTACAGATTTCCATCTCGGCAAGTCTTTTACTATTTCGCCATCTTATGTAAAAACTTTGTGGTTTTTGAAACTTTATGGATATTTTTCTTTTGCACATACTTACTGTAATACTTTTTAATATGTGCCTGCTTATTTTTCCTCCTTTTGTTTCTTTTGTACTATCTTTTTAAATGTTTTTCTGGACAGGTGCGTTAAGGACCTTCAATACTGTAGTATAAAAACCCCCTCTTTCTTTATGGGAATGAATAGATCAAGGACTCTTAATGGGTTACAGAATAGCTGCCAAGGTAGATAGCTTTAGCAGCAGTGTGTTAAATAGACTTGAGTGGAAAGAAATTAGAGAAGGCATTATTTCCCTCCAGATGTCTCATAACTCAGAGGGCCTGTCTGTTGGGAGCCTTCATAATTTATTTATCCTTTACTCTCTTATCTTTAAATTCATCCTTGCTTTGTAGAAATCTCAACAGAGAAATTTCAGACTAAAAGGGACCCCAGTCTCTAGCTCCTTTTGTCCACAGGATTTGGATTCAGTCCCCCTGGAATAACCTTGACCCACCTTAGTTGGTGGGTGAGAGCAAAGAGGTGTGTGCTGGGAAAGAGAATGCCAGAGCTCACCACAATCCTGAGACAGATTTTTCTGTAATAACACCTGAAATCCAACATCTGCAGCAACGCTAAACAGAAGTGGAGCACAAATAAAAGAAAACTCTAATGAGGTGTCATGAGCTTTTCTGCACAAAGGATTTCTACAGTAGCTCTGCCTCCAATGAAGACCCGCTTAGCGGCAGAAAGCTCATCTCATTTGATCGTCTAGTGGGACTTGAATCAGGGATTATTAACAGTTTATGTCATCCACCCTAAAATTGCATTTTTTTCCCCTGGCAGCTGCTAAAATCCCATCTTTACCACAAACAATTGCAGTAACTACTAGAGCAGTATTTCTATCCCTGCTCAGTCCCTCGTCTGCTGTGCTTGGAGTGTGTGGTAGCAGCTGCCTTGTGTGCATGGATACCCCAGCAGTGCTGTGTCACCAGGGGCCAGTTACACTAAGCCACTCTAATAATTTCTTAAACCATTATTTGTGTAAAGATGAAAAGAGAAGTGTTTGCATTTTCCTATGATCTTTTCTTCACAAATCCTACATAACACTGGCTTGCATGTGATTAATATTGTCCCGCTCCTCCTGATCCCCATTCTGGCATGTGCAAGGATGTACAGTCCAAATGCACAAGCAAAGCATTTTATAGCTTCTCTGTGAGTCTAATTTTATGAGTCCCAGCAGAGCCAGTGTGTCACTCCATCACTGGGAGAGGCCTCACATCAAATAAATATTTTGCACAAGGGCACTGTATGATTTCAAGAGTCACTGCCTGGTTTTGATGGATTTCTGCTCTTTCAAATGCATTAAAAGATACATCCTACCCAGCAACCATCTGTTTCTTTGGAGGCTCAGGAGAAGAGAAGGAGAGGCTTCAAGGGTTTCTGCAGCTGCAAGAGGAAGAGAAAGGGAAGGTTTGGATGGGCTCTTCGTAAACAGAAAATTCACAGTATCTGGGAATAGATTCCTGATGTAAATTATAGCTTAGTGACTGAAAGAAAACACAAGAAACTGCTGAAGTGGGAAAGGACAATGAGAAGAGGAAGCAGCAGGAGAGCAGGTACAAGGAAAAGGAAATAGGGAGGATTTCTGTTCTGGAAATGCAGGAGCGGGAGCATGTCTCACCTCTCATTTCCCTGGGACTCAACCATGAGAATTTTCTTGTGTGGTGTGTCCCACTAATTTTTATATTCTTCCAGCATGCAATCGTGTCAGAATATGATTATTTCCATAGTCCCCAACCTGTAGGCGCAAGCCTGCTTACTTAAGCAAAGATTTCCCCATTTCTTGGGTATCATTTGCCACTAAATTTACAAAGGTCTCTTTGGCTTGTGAAACGAACATGCTTTACCCATTCGTGTTAAATGTGTTTTATGTCTAACATGTATTAGATGTGGAAGTTAAGGTAGGTGACTCCTACTCCATGCTAAATGTAGTTCCAACTGCCATGCTGAGCAGTTCACAGCTGACTTGTGGAACCAATTAGACAACAATGTTAAGTGCATTTTTCAATGAAAAGTCTAATAGTATGGGTGATTGGTGGTCCATGAGACTTGCTGAAAACTGGCAGGAATGTGTTAGTTCAGAAAGCTCAGGAACCATGGAAGTAATTTATTTCCTCTGTAGGAAAAGGGAATCTGCACCATGTACTACTTGCCAGGGGAAGGCTGGGGAATGACTGGATGAGAAGAGGTTCAATATGGGTGGTATCTGGAAGACTGTCAAGGTCATTGAGCACCTGTTTCTGTGACAATCTTGCCTTCATGTAACCTCATGAAATTGCAGAGGAGAATATATAAAAAGTGCCGTGTCAGAAACAGGCCAAAAAAGAACAAATCTAGGAAAAAAAATGTTTACAACTGTGATAAATGATTTAATGTTGAGATAAAAGTGGGGAGAAGAAACATAAATTAGTAAAGAGGTGCTGGCATTAATGTATGTCTCTGTAGAAAACAGTTTAAATAGTGGTGCTGCTCACAGCATGGGATTCAGTACATTTAAAAAAGAAAGACCGTACAGAAGCTTGTTGCTGGCTAAACTCCCCTTCCCAACTCAGTGCCATATTTCATCTCAGAGCTTATTAGTACTCCAAACAGCAATCACTTACAGAAAAAGAAAAGCAAAGCTGAGCATTTAAAATCAATCAATAAGAAACAGGTTCCATCACTTCTTCGTGGCATAGGAGAAATGGAGAGGTACAGTGATATTTCCAGCGGCAAAGAGGTGGAGGAAAGCTTTGTGACAGGAGAGAAAAGTCCTAAAGTGGTTTCCAAATTGTACTAAAACGGTGGGATTAAACTTCAGAAAGATTTATATTTAAAAATCTCTTGGCAGCTTGAGATGTTTATCTCCTTTATAGTACAGACATCACAAAAGGCATCAGTCAATATAATGTCCACAAACACAAGTACTGTAGAGGGAAACAAGATGACAAATAGGGATGAGGAAACAGCAGATGTTTCCCCTTCAGCAAAGTGAAGAACAATAGCAGAGAGAGACGGGACTCTCTAAGCCAGAGATGAGAGGGATGGCATGTCTGCAGAGAAGACATCTAGATGAATATGACACACATCAGCAGTGGCAGTGAGTACCAGCTGTGAAGAGAAAGCTGAAGTGATTTCAACGTGCTAAGATTTTAGACCAGGCAGGTGAGAAGGATAATATGAAAAGCTGCACCTAGCCAAGGTGATTAATACTGTCTTCTGTTTATATAAATGAAAAAGAAATTAACCTTCCTGTCTACACTAGGAGAGGAGCAAATAGATAATTTCTGAACACGTAATGCTATGACGATGATCTGAAGAACAGCAGATCAATTATCTTATTCTTCATGAATTCCTGTCAAGGTAATGAGCAATTTATTATCAGAGGTAATGCATTTCAAAGAGGCCACAAAGGCTTGAATCAGGTTTGCCAGCAGACATCCAATTTCTTATGAGAGGAGTCATCCTAGTAAAGATGAGTGATGATCCATTAGAAGGACAGTGTTTCTGGATTTTCAGACAGTATTTCATAGTCCACATTACAGAAGTAAATAGGTGAACAGCTGAATTTCTTTGCATTCGTTGAAATGTAAGAATAAAAAAATTAAAATACCCCTTGTATTATCTAGCCTGACATTTCACAAGGGATGATATGGTACCTACATTGTATTTATAGGGAAAGTTTTCCTACCATATCTGCAGGTATTCTTCTAGTTCCTGTCCCTCTGTTCTTCAGTTATCAGAGTTAAGGGTTTAAGTGAAATTTAGATAGCAGCAAAAGACATCCTCTGTGTACTCCATTTCTGTACTTTCTCTAAAAGTACAATTTCATTCACTTAACACTCTCTTCTTGGCTTATATTGAGAAATAAAATTATAGACCAACTGTGGCTTCTGTAAGTAAATATTTACTCCTTGAAGTCAATAGGAGCTGCATTACTTTATTAGAGGGTTTAATTTTGTTGCTTAAAGTCCTAAATGCTGTTAGTGTGAACTGCTGGATGACTTTACTGATATGCATATACAGGAAAAAATCAAGGATTTTTTACACCTGTCTTCATTTCAGGAAGTGGGGCTAAAACCAACCTTTAATAAAACCCCAGAATAAGGGAGAGATTTGAAAAGTGGGAATAAGGCATTAATCTTTGACTTCAGTAATAGAATTGAGTATAAGAAAGCCCAAGGATTCACCCAGGAACAACTGAAGAGACCCAGAATAACAAGTGCAATCAATTATTCATCACATCTGTGCATCTGAAAATCTACCATCTACCCCTCAGCAGAGCTCAGCACTCACAGACTTGCAGGGTATTGTACAATGCCCAGAGTTAACCCATTCTGCCAAAAGTTACCTGCACTTGGCTGCCCTGGGAAGCCAGAACAGCGGTGAGGAACTTGTATGCTATGGGAGCAGACCAGGAGGAAGCTTCATTTAGTCAAACACATATTTCAAAAATTAATTTAAACATTATTTCTAACCGCTACTTAGGTTTGCAGTGGCCCATCCTCCCTTCCTCATGCCTTTTGGATGCAGGGCCCCTGCAGGGAAAAGCTGTCCCAGCCCCTTGGGGTAGCCGACAACACTACCAGCCTCTTCCATGGTGGGGTGATGATTTTCACTACTTGGGAATAGAAAAATCCTGCTCAAAGCAGTTTACAGAAAGACTTGCAGAGGTTTTACACAACATTTATTAATGCAAAGACAAACAAGAAATATAAATTAGGAAGAGGGGTGGAAAAAAAAAACAAACAACAAAACCCAAGGAAATTTTCACAGGAATCAGCTATACATTGTCAGTGTGTATCAATTATCTATTATCCATTGTGATCATTGAAAACTCTTATCATATATGTTGACAGCAAGTCCCTATGTCCTTGGGATTTCTTCCTTTCCATCTGATTTCCTGTAAGATCTGCTATCCAGAAATTAGCCAGAAAGTGAAAAGACAGCAGAAAACCAAACCTTTGCATGCTGTTAAATTACATATGGATTGTGTTGACATTATACATCAGAAAGGGTGGCCAGGTCTGAGGCACCCTGTGTGAGAGAACCATAGAAAAAACTTCCTAAACAACCCTTACAATAAGTCCATTGCACTTAAAGGTCTAATAATACCAGTTATCAAAGTACAGACAAAACCAGCAAGAGCTATGAAGATTTGGAGTGAGTTCACTCTTGCTTACAATGGAGTTGCTCCAGGAGCAAATGCTTTCCTGTAGGTTTGATGTTAAAGCTGAGCTTTGGGTGTCCAAAGTCAATGCTGTTCAGCCTCATTGCAGACAGTTCATCAGGGGCTGGGAGCATCTCCATAGTTCTTTTAAAACCTGCTGCTCATACCAAGAGCTGATAATCCTGATCCTTGAAGCTGGTACCCTTTCCCTCTGCTCCACAGCCTGACTGCCCACAAAGTTAATTGTCTTAGCAGCATTTACCAGCCTCTCTGAGATTTTCTTCATACTTTTTCCCCTAAAAGGTGAACAGAGTGGCAGTTCTCTGAATATGAGATATGACAAATACCAGTCGAAAGCAGCAGTAAGACCTGTGTTACAGCAGCTGGGCTAGAGGAGCCTCTTGGTGCCCATTTTGCATAGGGTGTGCAGTCTTGCCCATTCTTTGGGTAAATAACCCTGCAGGCAGGACAGAGGCTGATCCTAACCCCTTCTCCTGAGCTTCCTGTGTGGCAGCTCTGCAGTGGTGGGTTTACATGCTGTGTATCAACTGTGCAGTAAGGATTTTGGAAAAAGAGTAATGTCAGGGTAAATTATACATGTAAGATTTCAGCTTGGTTTCCCAGGACATGATGGTTTTGCAGTGGACAAGCAGGGATTCTCTCCCCTTTTTTGGAGGGATGACGTGTGCAGAGGACAATTACCTATTCGCAAGGGGCTTTCTCAAGAGGTGGCTCTAGTACATCAAACGTACAGTTGCTCAACACCATTGTAACAAAACAGACCAATTGTCTGAGTGCCAGGATGTCTTATGTTGCAGTTTACAGGCATGATGCAGTCTCAAATGTAGAGTTTCTGATTTCCATTTTGAACATGATGTGTTCTTCCTGCAGGTATGAATGCAGCAACTGCGAGGTTGGAGAGCAGTGTGGTGTGATAATGCACGGCAATGCTGTCACCTTCTGTGAGCCATATGGTCCCAGAGAACTGGTAAGTGAAGTCTGGCTCATCTGCCAGGGCTGGAACTGCAGGCTATGAATCGAGGCTGTGTCAGCTGTGGAGATGTAGGTGTGCTCTGAAAGTTTGATGTTCAGCAGAAAGGCTTTTAAACGAGGTGATAGGGCCATAGAAGAGCTCTTGAGGAACATCCCCATGTTGTAAGCTATAGTGCTAACCAAAGGTCATTGCAGTAGTTTGCAAGGGAAAGTCTCTTGATCCGGTGTAACTCCAAGTTGAGGTACCATTAAAAAACTGGAAAGGCAAGGAAATAGAAATGTGTTGTCAAACCGGCATCATTCACTTTTTATTTCCTACAATGAAATAGAGACAAGGTTCGTTTTTCTTCTCTTGTCTTATTAGCTGTGCCCCGGTTTTTGTTGTCACCGCTGATAAATGTTTGTTTGGTTGTAAAGCATCACTTGTGAACAATGTATCCTCTAGACTTAGTGCAGCCTGGAGCAAGGACCAGCCAGTCTCAGGCAAGTGTATCTAACAAATTGAGTCATGATGAAGGGAACAGAATTCATTTCTTTGGGGTTTGGTGATAAAATTGCTGTAAGAAACAGCATGGTGCAATTTGTGTGATCTGGGACTCATGTGGGTGTGGAAAATTAATTGAAAGATGTAGAACCAATGCCTGCATGCATGGGCAGCTAAAAGCAACAATGTACATAAAAAGGGAGTTTTGGAAAGAACTGAAAAATTAAGAGGCCAACTCAAAACCTGTGTAATTTAAAATTAATTTTTATGTTTTCAACAGTCTTCTGAGTGGAGGGAGAGGCTGATTAGAGCTATTTGAAGAGTGTACATGGAAGAAGGCCGTAAACCAGAAGTGGTTCTCTCCAGGCATCTTCATTTCAGACACTGACAATTCTTTTCAAAGAGTTAATTTTCCATCCTTAATTGAGACCAGAATTTCACAAATGCAGTGCAGATATTGCTGGTGTAGTGGCTGAAAGTCATAAACATACATAAAACTAATTTAGAGGTTTTACTGATACAAAAGAATTTCCCTCACAGTCATCCCTGCCGAGGAATCCTGACAGGGATGCTAAATTGTCTCTCTTCTACTTTGAATCCTATTTGAATGTACTATGTATGCTTCACTAACTGCCTTGAGAAGAGATATATTGTTTTATGTCCTATGCAAAAATTATGTAACACCACTAAGATATTTTTCCCAATTTTTAAACTCATTTTTAGTTGTAGTATTGAGCATAGGTAGCACTCCTTGAGAAGCAACCTACTTATGACATTTAGCAAACCCAGGGCCCCAGTTCTGAGGGTTTTGAAATGTCATTAATTAGCTGTCTTCTCGCTGCTGATAACTAATTTAGACCTTTCTTAGCAATCATGAATTTGCTTCAAAATCCAGTGTGGGGTTGTATTTGTTGTATTACCATGTGGTGAAATAGCACCACCATGGCATCAGGAACTTGGAAAAAAATATTATGACGTCAAAATAGTGTGATTAAACAATCAGCTAAAAAAAATCATCATGCTTATAAACAGCAGCCTAATAGTGAATAAATATTGTGGCAGTGTTGCAGAAAAATCCAGTCCTGAAAGAACGTGCTAATGGCTCAACATTTTGGATGAGCACAGAATGGTGTTCATGGCAGAGGTCTGACCTAGTTTTGAGTATGGACATAGGTTTAAATCCCTATTTTCTTAGAACCAATTTATTTCTGATGTGTAGTTATGTTTCAGCAATTTCACAACATATCTCTTCCTGTCACAAATTTTAAAACCCGTTTCATGTATCCCATCATTGAGCATTTTTAGTCTATCACTTTTACTAGTTGAATACTATTCTGTCTCTGTCTGAAATGGCTCTTGAAATTGCTGTTCCCATTCATGGCTCTTAGTGCTACATTACTGCTTTAAAATACTTAGTCAAGAAGAGTTGAATTTGCAAAATGTATTATATCAACAGCTGTGGCAGCCACTGGTTTGCTTCCTTGACCTCCCTCTTTTTTCCTTTCAGCAGCTGCCTGTTACTGCAGGAAGAGGCTTTATAATGCCACCTGTCTATATCTGTTGGTGAGAATTTACCACAGGCAAAATCCCAGAAAGATGTATAGCTTCAGAGACATTGCAAGCAAAGGAAAATAGCTACTAAAGGCTCCCTGCCAGCCTCTCTGCAGTGTCTGAACCTAGTAGCCCTTTGCAGAACTTTGCAAAAAGTTTTTAGTGAGTCTAATTTTTTTTTCTAAATCATTACTGAACTGATTCACAAAATAGTCTCTTTTAAGTCTACTTGAATCCCTCTTCTGTGATAACCGATACATTTAATTTCTTGGTGATATGAGCCACTGAACACTGCAAGGGGATTTCATTTTCAAATTAGAAGTTGCACAACATAATTAATTGAATGTAAGCTATTATAATAGGTATGCATAACTCAAGTCAGAAAGCACTTTATTATTTGGCATAAGTGTGATACCTAATACTAAATCAATCTTGACAGAATGGACTTAAATGGCAGGGTGAGGATATTCTTAAAGGAGTTACATAAATGCAGATTCCCTGTCTTTGCTTAAAGACTAATATTACCTATTAGGAATATTCCAAAGAAAGGAAAACTTTATTTGAAATAAAAATTATGTACAGGTAGTTCTAGAAGTTGCTGTTTGACATGATTGTGAAGCCTTTGGTATCTGTCTCACTGAATCTGTCTAGTTCACAGAGCATAGAATCGTAGAATAGTTAGGGTTGGAAAGGACCTTAAGATCATCTAGTTTCAACCCCCCTGCCATGGGCAGGGACATCTTCCACTAAACCATGTCACCCAAAGCTCTGTCCAACCTGGCCTTGAACACCACCAGGGATGGAGCATTCACAGCTTCCCTGGGTAACCCATTCCAGTGCCTCACCATCTTTACAGTAAAGAACTTCACCCTTATATCCAATCTAAACTTCCCCCGTTTAAGTTTGAAACCGTTACCCCTTGTCCTATCACTACAGTCCCTAATGAAGAATCCCTCCCCAGCATCCTTATATTCCCCAGATACTGGAAGGCTGCTATGAGGGCTCCACGCAACCTTCTCTTCTCCAAGCTGAACAGCCCCAACTTTCTCAGCCTGTCTTCATACGGGAGGTGCTCCAGTCTCCTGATCATCCTTGTGGCCCTCCTCTGGACTTGTTCCAACAGTTCCATGTCCTTTTCATGTTGAAGACACCAGAACTGCACACAATACTCCAAGTGAGGTCTCACGATAGCATTAATAGTTATGATAAATTTACATGCCCCCTCCTAAAGCACAAGTGGTCTTGTTATCTGCTAATCTTCCCATTCTTTAATATTTTTAAAAGAAGTTCCTTTCTGTATTTAATATGTATGTAAAAAAGAAAAGAAACACACCAAAATTTCATGCCAACTCATGCAGGTTTCCATTATTTTCAAAGTAATAATTTCATGAATACCCCAAGTAGGTGCGCGCTGGCAAAAGAAGCGCCATTTGCTCTCTGCATCACCACTGTGTCCTCCTGCTGGTGGGAGAGATGGTATTTGTATGAGTTTTGGTGAGCTGCGTGGCAAACCACGCTAGCAAATGAACCCCGGTTAATTTGATTCACAAGGAAAAAGACTGTTAGTTTAACAGAAACTATTTGAGCTGATTTAACATATAGCTACTCAAAAATTGATATTAGTACATGTAAGAGAATGGAGGGAACTATCAACTAGAATTTATTAAGCATATGCATTTGAACATACATTCTGAATATACATTTGCAAACATATGGAAAATTCTTTTCAAAGTCTACAAAGACAGAAAAGCCAATACAGGTGACTGAGAGATAACATTTGTTCTGTGTCAATGAAGGCCCAAATAATGGTCAGAAAACATCTGCTTTTAGGACTAGAGTTTGTTCAGTATCATGCAGCAGTGCACAGGGTAATAAAGGACTTCAGACATGAAAGAGATTTATCAGCATTTTTCACGTTTATCTGTATAGTAGATAATTAAAGAGTGCAGGAATACCTGATAATGGAAGAACTTCTGCTTTCACCATGTCACTCAAAGGAAATTATGCAGAAATTGTACTGTTCATCATTACAAAATGCTGATAAACTTGCTTTCGGAATACTGCCATAGTTAATGTGTGCTTGAAAGAATGTAGCATCTTCCAAGTCACTGAGTGTAATCTTTACATGGCTGCTGGCTTTTTTCAAAAATGACAGTTTAGTGTCCATGAGCTCAAATGTTTCTTTATATTTTGCAGATTAACACTTTTTTTTCATTCTTATTTACTATTCAGTTTCCTTTACATCACTCATACAAACAAAGAAGGAGGATCATTCCAGTCCTCTGGGTGCTCCTCTTGTAGCTGCCTCCATGCAGATTCCCAGCTGAGCTCTGGTAGCCAAAGTCTGCTAGCCCCAGACCTAACTGGGGTGTATTTGCTCAGAAATTTTACTTCTCTATAGCATATCTGTGATATGATGTGAATGCAGATCACAAGATTGCAGAGCACATTAAGTGGAAGAGTCTGTCACAGCTTTCATGGGATGTTTTATTGGTGCTTAGGGTCTGACATGGAGGACAACTCCAAGGTCATGAAATCTATGATACAGGCATCACTGACAGCAACATCAGATGAAATTATCTAAGCTGTTTGCTGTCTCTCTTTCAATTAGATGACTTCTGTTATGATTGTGTAACTGATTGGCCAGGCCATGTCTTTTTTCCTTTTCTTTTTTAATCTAATGTTGCCATTGTCTTTCAACTTATATGTTTTTCCTTCTTCAGCGTAACCTCTAAAATCTGCTTATAATGATGTTCTGGTTTTGGCTGGGATAGAGTTTTCTTCCTACTAGCTGGTACAGTGCTGTGGTTTGGATTTAGTATGAGAATAACTGATCAGGCAGTGTGTTTTAGACAGTGCTTCTGCCTTGCTTGTTGTGTAGCAGTATCATTAAGTCCAACTTTCATAATTAATTGAAAATAAATAGGTGTCTTCACAACACTCCCGTGCTTTTGATCTTATAATATTTTTAGGAAAACTGTCCTAGTTTGAACTACAGAAATATAGGGGCATTGAAAGAAGAAAGGAAGAAAGAAATGCCTTAAGGGAGGGCAGTGTGCTGAACACAGAGTGAGCCACTAAGTGTTTTCTGCTTTTTTCTGGGTCTTGGTTAGATGTCAACAATGTGTAAATGCTACTACAAGATTTCATTGTATATTTTATGCAGTATAACTAAGGTTTTGTTCACTTTATTGTTAAAGACTTAGATTCTGTTTTCCCTTTTGATATTTAGTTTTATTATTTCAGGTTTACTAAATTTTATTTTTATTATTTATTTATGATAATTTTTGGTTCTTGTTCTGTGTTAGGAGAAGTGAAAACCATTCTGTGTATATAGATTTATACTAAGCTGACCATAAACCCCAGGGTTCATTTTTTCAATCTTCTAAACACTGGTCAAGCACCAGTGTTTCACATAAATGCGCTTGCATTGTAGAAATTAATATGATGGAAGAAAAAGATCCAGCTTTGACATATGATGAGATATCTATAATCGAAATGACATAACAGAAATGTCAATGATCGCTCAGCCTGAAAGGGCTGGAGATTAATAGTTTTATGCACTGGAGATGTAGCTGTCCAGAGAGTTTCCATGCTTTCAAGGGAAAAAAGGTGATGAATGTATTGTTTTGCTGATCTAACACAGCCTCTCTGCTTGTTTGCTTTTCTTCCTGTAGACCACCACTGGCCTTAACACAACTACTGCATCCGTCCTTCAATTTTCCCTTGGTAAGTTTAGCTTACTCTTTCACTTGAGAAAGTGTAAAAAGTAATTTCTGCAAAGAAAAATGGCCCTCAGTTTCAGGTTTACCTTTCTGGTCAATGCTCTACTTGACATGAGGGATCAAAAAAAACTTTTAAATGCAGCACATTTATTTATCTTCTAATCAAGAGCTCCTAATCTAAGTTTTGCAAAGGAGAAATTCCAGTGGACACTCTGAGAATGGGAGGCAGAGTAATGTTCAGTTTGAGGGTTTTTTCACTTGTTTTATAACCAGTCTGATGGATTATAACATTATAATCTCTTGCTCTTTCTCTGAAGTGTGATTGCTGTTTCTACAAAATGAACCTCTTTTAATATTTAAAACCCTTGATATATTCTATGGTATGTCTGGGTAGTGCTGTTTTTAACATGTGTGCAAACAGAGTAGGTAGGATAGACCAAATCTATATGCTATTTAGGTCATATTATCAATGGCATGGTTGTATGCTGAATTGTTTACAATACCTGCTGAAAGTTATTGCACATTTTCACTTTGTAGTTGTGGCAGAATTATGGCAGGAGTTTTGTCTTGGGCTGAGGGCAAATAAATTGGGAACACAATTTGTTAACTCATATTTCAGTGTTCAAAATATGAGGGAAAAATGTTCTTACGATATAAATGGTTCAATAAAAAGCAAGCAGGAAATGTAGCCTGCTTCCTCTGTGGACTCATGATGATGTGTGTTTCAAAATCATATTCCTATTTTTATAAAAGTAATTCTCCAAAACTACCTCAGCAGAAGTGTGATTAAACTCTGGAAATCTCAGCTGGAAATAAGAGCTATCAGGTAGCTTGGCAAGCAGCCTGGGTTTTTTAATGTATTGGAAATCAAAATCTTAGAAGGCTCAGAACACATTGTTAAAAATTGGTTTTACCTGTAGTTGTTCATTTGACTATTTGAAGTCATCATTATCTGTCACCCTGCAACTAACTGCAACATTAATAGTTCTTAGTATTGATATCTATCCTTAGATTTCGAATTGCTTTTTTTAAAAAGCCAGAAAAAAGTTTCCATTCCTAAACTGCATTATTGCATAAATATTGGGCACCACCAGTGAAAACCATCCTGGAACTTGTCTGCAGTGCCATTCAACCAGTGACAGGTGAGCAGCTCACTTGATCTGCTAGGATGTGTAACTCGCCTACAGAAGCCCTCCCACCCTTGACTGTACATTAGGATAGGTGACTTTTACAATGCTGCAAGTTTATGGTGATGGAGGGATTTTGCTATTCAGGAAAATTCACAAAAATCTTCTAAGGATTGTTCTTACAGTGAACCAGAGTGGTTAACAGCAGTGTAAGCTGAATGGGTTGATAGGTAAATGTCTGCTGTCAGAGCTCAGTGGCTGGTATCTGCTGAAGGTGAACTGCAGAAGCATGCCAGCTCCCAGAGTTTTCAAATTAGACTGAAGATTTCACTCATAATCTTAGTTCCTTTCAACTGGAGAAAGTAAAATAAAAAAAAGGATAAGAACAGTCTGAGTAGGAAATATCCTATATGACAGGATCGTCAGAAATATATGGTAATACCTTAACCTGCATTAGTAGGAACCAGTAAAATCACTGGTATGATGGAGCAGGAAAGGGCTGGATGTATGTCTGAGTAAATCAAATTTCATCCTGAAGTTCAAAATGTATCACATTTCCCCGTGTGCCCATTTTGAGCTTGAAATACAGTGCAGATTGGGTTTGTAACTGATAAAAACTGGCATGAGCTGGGGGACTGCTGCTGAGCTCAGCAGTACTTGACTTTAGAATCCTGTTTCCAGCTTCTTCCCAAATGTCTGATTTAATCATAACCCTATCTGGGGATTCATCCAAGGGAATTATTGCCTTTTTTTTTCTTTTTTTTTTTTAAAAGAATGTTTAACACTTTCTATCAAACACAGAATAGCTTAAGCTGTAATCTTTTGGGGGTATCTTTATATAGAATTCGTCACATAGCTTTACCCACATTAAAAAGCATATCCTTTGATTTCTGTCACCACTAACTATCAGATGGAATTTTGCATTTGCAGGTATATAAGCAGATGAGGACTGGGAAATGAAGCAAAAAAAATAGTGCTGATTTCACCATAAATCCCAGATCCTTTTAAACTGTAGTCAGGAAGGGTAGCACCCTAGTGAATTTTTCAGTAGCTGATATTCTGCATAGTCTTGCCGTTTAAAGGGCAGTGGAGTTGAAAAGGTGCACTTATGATGAAGGCTTATTAGGATGAAAAGGTAATTAGTAAGGCTTATTCAGCACATAGACATTACTATGCAGTATCCTTTTTGAATGAGAGCAACTTGTATGCCACACAGCATTCACTTGTAGCTGGTGGCATTGCCTTTTGGTCTGTGGCCAGGGTGATGTTTACATTCATGCACTTTGCTAAAATGTGCAGAAAATTTCAGTTACTTCAGATGTCTTAATCATCCATGACTACATTTCCCCGAGACCAAAAAGCGACATGTGAAAGACAAAGTCTAGCAGTTTTCTTGATGTTCAGTGGGATTGTTAATTGAGATATTTAAAGCGATGACTTTGGGCTCTCTCAAGCCACAACATCAAATTCAGCATCTTGGGATTGCAGGATATTGCACAAAAGTTTCTAGACTCAGCTGCCACACAATGTTAGTCTGATTCATTAGCAGAAATATTCTCTATTTCACACTCCAAATCTCAGGCTTTCCCCTTTAGCTACATCCCTGGACTTCAGGGATGAAGATGATATGTCATTTGTGTAGGCTGCTGTGATGGAAGGTGACTCATAGTACTACAATCATAGAATCATAGAATAGTTAGGGTTGGAAAGGACCTTAAGATCATCTAGTTTCAACCCCTCTGCCATGGGCAGGGAC
>WYDI02012529.1:0-25329 GCA_009867235.2 Psittacus erithacus
GTAATTCCCTGGGTCATCCATTTTCCCCTTCTTGAAAATGGGGGTTATATTTCCCTTTTTCCAGTTGTCAGGAACTTTACCTGACTTGCATGATCTTTCAAATATGGTGGTTTTTTTTAATTAGTGAAGTATACTTTGAAGTGGTTTAGAAAGAACGTATTGATGTTTCTACCAGAGGCTGGTAAAACAAGATGGAAAAAAGAAGAACTGGTGTTTCACCAGCCTGAATACCAGTTTACAAGACTTCATTTTTGGAATTAAAGAATTTTCCCAAACAAAAAATTAGCAATTGAATATTTCTATGTATATAAGTCAATTTTGCCTGCAGAGTTACTCATATGCTGATTCAAACCCTTCTAAAATCCTGAAGACTAGACAAAGAGCAGTCTTTAAGTTACTGATCACTCCCTAGATCTGTAATGTGAGCCTTAAGAGAACCATACCGTTTGCAACATCTATATCACAAATAGTTTTTTACAAGACTACTAGCTTACCTAAAATCAGGAATGTAGATAATTATTTTTTAATAAGAAAATATGATTAGATATTTATGATAGTCCTCAAGGTTGAGGTACAGTATCAGTTTTCATTCCATGTGTATGCAGGACTATGTGGTAGAAGATAGTACCTGAGGAAAGAGGTGGAGGATGTAAGCTACTCCAGAGAAGACTCCAGAACCTAGGAGTATTGAACAGTGTTTTCTTTCTTCTTTCAGTCAACAGTTCTTTTGGTGAGAGGGAAGGAACTGAGATTGATAGACTTTTTTGCAGGAACCTGTCATGTTGTCACACCAGTGTCTTGATATGATATGAAAATCACCTCTTCTCCTGGCCTAAGTGCTTGGTTCTACTGCTGCACTAACATTTACATGACTTCATGTGCCAGTTTTCTGATAATAGTATTTAAAATAGTTTTTATGAAATCTGAATCATAGTGTGTTTTTTTACAGGGCTAGTAGCAGTTCTTTGATCTCACTGCACTTTCTCCCCTAGCATTTTCAGTACTCTGAGATCTCTTTGAGTTCATTTTCAGTTATGTCAGTACTGTTGATGTTGGTAAATACTCAGTCGAAGAGCACAAAAAAGTTTGTGTCCACTTCTATTCATCCTACCCAATTTAGACTTTTGTTTGATATGCTCAATTTGTAGCTTTAATTCTCTGTAGTCAACAGAACAGTATCCAGAGAATAACTCCAACTTTATTGAATTTAGAGAAGAGATTCTGCAATTAGATCACATTAATTTATATCAAAGTATGCATACCCTAAGAACCAATTTGGGAAAAGAGTAATATAATGTAAGATACCGTTTGACTTAAAATTTCAGTGAAGTGGTCTGTAAATATTATAGGCAGAAAAATTTTACACAGAAACAAATTTTTAACATGATGATTTACTTTTAACAATTGCTTAACCCACAGTTAAGACAAAGCAGGCTGCATGTTCCTGCATCTCCTCTAGTCAGTTGTTTAAACATTATTGCTTTCTCTCCAGCTCAAAGTTCCCCCACCACTGACCTCAGTCAACAATTATCTGAGTTCTCTTTTTTAATAACCAGGTTTTCCTTTAGTCCATGCAACAAATGGATGTTGCATTATGAAAGAAAGAGAAATGCATATTTTAAGATCAAAGTCCAAAGTCACCTGGCAAAACTTTAAGAGAATTTTTAAAAGCAGGGACCAAATATGTAAGGGCTTTGAAGTACAGAAGAAACTGAAATAGAAGCATTGACTAATTGCATTTCATGCTTTTGGTGCTTGATACCGTGTATTAATTCCCCTAAGAATATCCCTTTGTCATGTGGTGCAGCAGAACTGGTAAGGAACATCACATGGTTATTTTTGCAGATTTAACATGTACAAAATATAATTAGTATATTAGTATGCCATATAAGCAGTGGTGGAGTGCATTTCCAAACAGGAGAGAAATATCAAAAGGGCTGAGTTATGTTTTCTTCCACTCTCATCAGGCTTTAATACCTATGTAGTCCTAACACCAATATTTGGAAAATCAGTTTTTCACAACTTCTTTATACTAATAAGTTTTCATGCGAAAGCTGGGGACTATCTACTGTGTTGTACATTGCATTCACATGAGACATGGTTTGCCCTGTGAATAAATAATGAGACCTACTGAGCTATCTATAGCTTTGCTTCTGGCTTTCTAGAACCAGCATTTCACTATTTCAGTTATATTTCCACCCCTACTACTGTCCACCTGTGTAACCTTGAGCAAGTGTCTTTTCCTTTCTGACCACTTCCCCATTGGATCCTCAGCAGACTTCAGTTACTGGATGATAGGGTCTCCAGGACATGTGTTGTCTCTCACTGCCTGTTTGTACAGTGCTTAATACATGTGGCTGTCATCAGTGCAGTGTTAAGTTTGCAAAGATGCATTGCAAGTAAAATGGAAAGAATCTGACCAGCCAAGAGATAATAAGCACTGGAAGTTCAATCCTAGTGTGTGAATAAATGGTTGTTGATTCTTTTTTCTTTCCAAGAAAGCTGTTACTAGATATTACTTCAGATACTAGTAGGGTTGGTCAAGCATTCAGCTAGCTATATACATCAGTGAATCACACATTTCAACAAGTGGTGACTACAGATAGATAGATTAGTTATCTATCTGAGCTGTACTTAATCTAAGAATTAAAGCAATAGCATTTAAACATGAGATAATGCAGGCACACACACACGCAAAAAGATAGATACTTATATGAATTTTACAACTGAAAGAACAGACTTTGAGTTAGCACAAACTGATATACCCTTGATCAAAATTAACAAAGCCACTTTATTCAAGTGAAGATATGACCTCAAATGTGGTTTTTTTGCAGCCAGGTCTTTCTTGATTTTATTTTTTATTAATAGAAGTCCTAGTGCAATTATAAAAGGTCAGCATAGTATTCATTGATCTTAGTTCCCTATGAACCCCTTGGTTTTTAAGGTTTGCCATTTTTTGGGAGATACATTTGCAAGAGTGCTCTATTGTCCATGACCTTTTTCTCAGCGGAAAAGCAATCCAGATATAATATGAATAACTTATTATGAAATAAGCAACTTCACAGAAAAGGTCAAAATGTGGAATAAATGCAAGTAGGTCTCAGCATGAATAACGGTAAGCTGAATGGAGGCCTTTGAATGGTACATTAGTGACATCTCCTGTTAAGGAAAATAGGACCCCATGAGAACTACCTTACTTGAGTAAGTCACCTAGATACATTAAAAAGATACAGCACTGCTTTTTTCCAGTTATGCCCTGCAAATACCTGGTCCCTGAGGAAAGAGACTAGTCAAATTCCTAGCTCAGGTCTATACTCTCTGAGATTATGATAAACTCAGTGCAGATATCAGAAATATGGACTAAGAACCACCAAAGATCATTTATAGGGGGTTTATGTCTGAAAATGAAAGGCATAAAAATATCAAAATTGTGTTTACTAGAAACCTGTTTCTATTCAAGCACTAAAACTCAATTCACTTCTTTCTTTTTCCTTCGTATAAGATTTTTCAGATGAATGAAAGATTTCCTTCGGTGTTCTGTCATTTCCTATTCATTACGCGGATAGGAAATCTTGTGGCTCTCAATTGCAAAGGACCAGGAAAGGAATATTGCTCACAACACTTCTTAACTGATGTGGTCACAGCTTTCCAGGGTAAACATAAATATTCTGGTGACATAGCAGAGGTTGAGCTTTCCTTGAATTCTCTGAAATACTTCTGAATCCTTGACAATGTTCATCTTTTCTGACTTTAGTTAGGTCTTCTCGTGCCAGTACACAGCAATTCAATGAGCCTCAGGTAATACTGTGGTATTCTGAGTCTTGCAATTTTGGAGAAGTAAGCATTGCTTGGCTCTGAGGTTAGGCTGCAAATCCCACAGGTTTAAAAAGGGCCTGATGATCAGACAAAAAACAAAAATGGCAAAATGACTCTCCACAGGATAACAAGTACAAGCATGTGGACCTTCCCAGATGCCTATATTAATCCTTCATTTGGTTCGTTGTTGGTAGGTTGGTTACTGGAAGGACATGGAGCAGGAAGAAACAGCAGAAAAGGTCAAAACTGAGGGAAATGAATCGTCCATTCTCCTGACAGGATTAGAAGGAAACACATTATATCACCTAACAGTGAGGGCGTACAATGCTGCAGGGTATGGACCACCTAGCGCTGCTGTGCAGGCCGCAACCAAGAAGTCCCGTAAGTTATCTCAGTACCTTTTCTCAAAGGGAGAGTCAGGGATCAACCTCTTCCCTCTTCAGTTTTCCTTTAATAAGGGTCTATAATAAGTTGGGTTTTTTTTCTTTTAGTAAGAGTGAATAATAATCAGGAATGATTCATGGCTTTGCTTTGATATTTAGACATGAATTCAAATGACTTTGCTTTCATAAAAAAGGTTATATTCATAGAAAACAAGTCATTTTTCACAAAGAAGGAAAAGAGTTCAAGTTCATAAGCTACATAGAGTTTATGGGATGGGCAGAGTAGATACACCACAATCTATTAAATTACAATTATGATACCAAAAAAAAAAAAAATCAAGTATTCCTGCTAGAGCTGGGACCTTCCTAACACAACCAGTTGTAAATGTAATGAAAGATTACATTTACATTATATAGTACATATATATTACATTAATACGTAGTTTCTTTTGATTTTCAAGAAACTACCTGTAAAATGTATTTATGTACATGCTATTTTTTCTCCTCAGCTCCCAGCCAAGCACCAGGCAATGTTATGTGGGTACAGGATGGCTCTCATGTTTCTCTTGGGTGGGAGCCAGTCAAATCTCTAGCTAATGAATCTGATGTGATGGGATACAAGGTCAGTGCTTCCCTTCCTTGCTCACCTTTTTCTCTTCCAATTCCTCTTCCTTGTCGGCTTTTTTCCCTTTTCTCATTTCTCTCTGTAAATCAGGTAGGTTATACAGATTGTCTGCAATCAGTTTTCACCATGAAAAGCAATAAATAAAATTGAAAAGAGCAAATTGTCCCAACATTTTCTGTGTTGTGATTTTCAACTGGTGATTATAAACTGGGTAAACTTTATCTGAGAGGATCAGATCATCATATCTGACTCAGAAGTGGCTATTAATAAGACCAGCCTGCAATGTAATTCCTACTAACACTTCAATTTAACTGTGTTTACAGTAGGATTTAGAGAAATGTGGAAGAATAAGGCATATTAAAATGACATTAAAATTAATATCTTCATAGAGCAGAAACACAAATAATTCAGTTTGTTTTGTGATCATATTGGTGGTGTTCAACAACCTGGATAGTAACATCTGGCATTTAAAGTTTTGAAGTTTTAAAGAGTAAAATCCAGATTAGTTCTTAAATATCAAATAATAAAAAACAGTGGAATTTGCTTCCATCTTTTAAATCAAAGCAGAATGATTTTGAAGTTTTTTTGGGGAGAGGGGTTGAAGCATATATACAATCATTTCTATAGACTACAATTTGACATTCCTTCTGATACATCAGGAAATATCAACAAGAAAGTATAAAATGGTTCAAATAAACCAGAAGCTGCTCTAACCTTTATCAGAATAGTTGGGATTCTGAAAAAGTTATGAATAGTTGAGATTCTGAAAAGTTGACTGCTTTGGGTTTTTTGCACCCCTCTGACCTTTTCAGTATTGTCTGGGAACAGAAACTCTTACAGAGAACCAGGTATATACTCACTGGCTTTCCTCCCATGTGCTGTAAGCTTGCACTGAGTTTTACAGGAGATGCAGGGACAGATCTGAGCTAATCTCAGTTAACTTAGCCAAGGTAAACACAGTAAGGACATTATTTAGGGCATTTTCTTTACATTTAAAGTTGGATTCTTAAGCCAAAACCACAAATACCTACTTGAACTTGGGGATAAGAATTTGAATTGGAACTCAACATGCATTTTGAAGAAATTTTTCAGAAAACCATGTGAAACACCTAATGTTGGATAGCTCAGATGCTATATCTTTGGTCTGAGTCATAACAATGTCCTTTCACATTCATTAATTGATAGTATATTTTGCTATTAATGTTTTTAAATCATTGGGGGGAGGGAAGAACAGCAGGTGGCTGTTGAAATGTAATGTCAAGAAATCTTTAATGAAATCATGAAACTATTAACATTTCACTGACTGTGCTATCTACACAAAATATCTGGTATATAACTCGAAAGACCATTATAACCATCTACTTTATTGACATAGGTATTATTTAGGCAAGAAGGCCAGAGCAACAGTCAAGTTATAGAAACACAGAAAACCTCTGCAGTGGTGCTTCTTCCTGAAGGTGGTGTCTACATCATTGAGGTCTGTGCAGTCAGCGAAGGAGGAGATGGGACTGCGAGTCCCCAGATCAGAGTTCCATCTTTTGCAGGTAAGGCTACACTTTTATTAGGAAGGGTGGTGATTATGGCAATGCTCATTAACCCTGTTATTCTCTATCTGAAAAAAAAAACAACCACCCAAATATCAAAAAACATTCTCACAATGCTTTAGCTATTAGGTAAAATCATTACTCAGTCTTCAGCTCTGTTCTGAAACAAAAGCATCTAGTGCCATTTCAAATGCTCAAGAGCATCTGAAGCATTCATGTGGGGCTGATAAACAAAGCAGAGGATTTACAGGAAACTTCTCTCTTTCCAGGATAACATCTACAAACCTAACAGAGCATGTACGAGGTGTCACAAATAGCATTATAGTCAGCTGAGATGTAATCCATACAGACCGACAGTGGAGCCTAGACAGCAATTCAGCTGATCTTCTGAATTTAAATAGTTGGACATAAGACACATAAGGACTCTCTAAGGTATCCCAAACATTTGCACAGAACTGGCAGATACTATGTGGGACTTAGAGGATATACACATCATTCTGGACCACTAGCCAGAGTCCAGAGGTGTACTATTTAACACAGCTAAAACAGCATGCATTTAGGTAGCTGAACCCTGTGTGTGTGCCTGCTTTAGAATAAGCTGAATTTCTCTATAGGTTCCACTGACTCAGTTGAGTAGATATTATTTTGTTAAATTATTAATTATTATGATGCTAACTATGATGTCTAGCTTCTATTTCCTCAGTTACTGCAATATATTGGAAGAATTTAAAGTATCAGTATTACACAGGTAAGAAAGGGATAGAAGGACTAGTGGCAAGAACCAGAAAATAACATTGTCTTTTGCCTATACATAGTGAGGCATCTTAATTCTAACTTCCTGCTAGCACTTTAAAATTCTACCAAACATTGCTTTTTAGGAGTCCATAAGGACCACTTCCAAAAAGTGTGAAACTTCAATCTTGGCCTAAGTTTCAGCTCTACTCTAGTCACAAACTAGATACAGTGCTATCATCAGAATGCAGAAGGCACCAACCCCTCCTCCATGGAATATGGAGCTTCATCATTTCATGTATCTTTTGAACCGTAATTCTAGGATGCAAAACCTTTCATTCTCTCTAACCTGGTATTTTTGATTAGATTACACACAACAGAGCAGTTCCACTTAGAACAACTGTTGTCCAAACAAGCCTGGTCTGGTTCTCTTCCCATCCTGCAATCTGTTGCCAAGACCAGCCCATAGCACAATTACCATTAGCATGGCTTTTTAAAGGACTACTATGATCTAATAACATCACAGACCACATTTTCCTCTGGATAAACATCAAGATCAAGGGCTAGCTTTGATTCCTTGTTCCTTGTGTTTGTGAATCAGGACATATTATGCAATCTAATTCTTTTTGAGGATTAAGGCATAAAATCACACACTGTTTTGGAACTTCCTATTCATTGTTCCTTTGCTTTTAATTTTAGGAGGGAAAGTAACAAGTGCTCAATCCACCTTACATATGTTGTCTACTTCCTCGTCCTCTGTAACACTGATTTTGGCACTGATGGTTCCTTCAACTTCATGGTGAAGACTGCAGACTTTGTTGTTGTTGTTATTTGTTTGCTTTACCTTGATGACACCAAGGGATGGAGTTTTATGTCTGTGGAGTAACTGGAAACCCAAGCTAATGCTTAAAGACCCATAGAAAATAGCCTGTGGTGCACTTAGAGGAGCATTGGAGACACGGTTAATTAATTCATGGTTTTTTTCTCTTCTTTATTTGTAAAAGTCCTCTGGGGAGGGGACACTTCTTGGCCCAAAAATATGCAGATTGTATGTAATAAACTTTTGTAAGCAAAGGTAATTTCTGTCAAAGGTATTTTACTTTTTTAATACGTTCTATTTTGGTGACCCCGGTCATGTATCATTAGGTGTTAAAATAGTGGTGTCTAGTACAGTACATCTGTTTGGTTTGGAAAAAAGTCCTTTTTAAAATATAGAACAAAGTTTGATACAGCTTTGTCAAATACTTTTCTTGCATCTCCTATGGTTGGTAGTTCCTACTGATTAGAGAAAACTATAGTTTAGATACAGAGCCCACTACAAAAGTGGAGAGAATTTCTTGAATATCTATTTAATAAAAATTATGTACGGTTATGTAATTAATAAAAAGAATCTCAATAAAATACTAGACAGCACGCCTAGAAAGTAGCAAAATGGAGCAGAAAAGCCATTTATTTTATTGCAAGGTAAATGGAAAATGATTAAACAGAAACAGTTTGGTTTTTATCAAATCCCACATGATTTGATGTCAAATGAATCAAATATTTATTTTCAATAGCCAATAAAAATTCATAATGCATATCACAATGAAAACACCGGGAATTTAAACATTAGGCTGCTAAGTACACAAAGCAATGCAAGGAGATAAACCTACTTTTTCCAACCACTTCTCAGTTGTAACTTTTTGTTTTCCTCTGGGTCCATTTTTAGTAACATTCTGTGCTTTATGTATTTGAAAATCAAGTTGAAGTATGTACAAAAGCATATTATGGAGAGAATATTAATGTTGTTTGAAATGTAATCATTCACATATATACAGACTCCAGTAGGATATGTTTTGGAGAATGCTGTGTCTGAAAAAAAATACTTGGCTAAGTGCTACTGAGCATCATTCCAGTTATCTAGCTAGTTGGCTCTATTTCTGTAGCTCACTAGAGATTATTCTTCTAGCGACTTTGTGCTATCAGTTTTAATCCCTGCTTTTTGCTGTACCAAACAATTTTTCACTTGGTAGACAATGTGAACAATTTTTCTACATTGGAAAACCTTTTCACATATTGGCAACTGAATCAAAATCATCCCCACGGTATGTGGCATGTGAGTTTGTACAGCTATGGTGTGCACATTGAGGAAGGATGTTTTACCACCATGTATCTAGAGATCATGCCGAGGATGAACGTTCCCTCGCCTTGGAAAAATCAAGTCAAAAGAGTTCAACAAGCATGTCCTAACAGCATAGTTCTTCTAGCTGTCCATCCCTCTAAAAGTTTTGAAGCAAATCTATTTGTGTTGATGGGTTCTGGGTCTAAAACTCTCTAACTGTGCCCTTTCTTAGCAGCTTTAAAATAGTAGCCAAGAAAGCACAACTCAGATTGAGTGCTTAGTAGGCAAAAAGCTAACTGATCATTTTCTTTTGAGTATTTTATCAGTAAAACTTTTCAGAGATGGTTCAACTCAAATCTTTGTTAGTCACTAATATTTTAAATAATTTTCCAAAAAAATAGGTTTTAAATTTACTTAATCACTGCATTTCTAAGAAAACAAAGGCAGGATAGATAGCTGAGCAAAGACTATAGATGGAGACAAAAGGAGACCTTCTGCTTCTAGATAAGCCTTTAAGATCAAAGAAAGGAAGGTGGAATATACCTTGAGCAAACTCATAGAAAATACCCAATAGAAAATACCCACCTGCTGTCATTTGTAAAACAGCACCATTGCTACTGTGCAAAAAAGGTTAAAATAAACAAGAATAAGGTGATGAACCAAAAAGCAAAATGGCTATTTTATAAATTAGTTAAGCATAATTACCTCTATTTTTTATGCAGGTGCTTGCCAATGCAGTTTATTTTAGAGTATTCAAAAATGTTACAGTCACTGCTGGTGGGATTTTGGTTTAACAGCTTTCTGAATACAATAAATGGCTATGCTTTATATGGAAAATGAAAGTCTGATAAGGAGATAGAGCTGCATCTAGACATATCTCGATCTCTAGTATCAAGATACAGATAGAAATATTGAACATACCATCAGATAATGTAGTTGTATTACAGGGACAAAAAAGGGGTATGTTTTATATTCAACATGAACAGAATATGTATTTTGCATCTTAAATATATTAATAAACATGTTTTAAATGTTTAAGTATCTATGTATTACCTATTTGTTACTTTGTA
This sequence comes from Psittacus erithacus, assembly GCA_009867235.2. NCBI lineage: Eukaryota > Metazoa > Chordata > Aves > Psittaciformes > Psittacidae > Psittacus > Psittacus erithacus. Next base: position 10,272 of record WYDI02012529.1, read on the forward strand.
GAAGAAGATGATTCCTTATCATGATGTACTTTTTTTAGTTGCAAAGGAAAGCTCTTTCCTTCTTCATGTAAAAGATTGTAACAGTGCAGTCTAGCATCACTGAGGAGACTGTATTTTTGTATAATTCCACAAGATCTGTTTGGAAAAAAATAATTAGAAATAAATTTGTTTCACAGATCAAAAGAAAGATAGTGTCATGGCCCAAATCAAAATGTTAGATATATTGTATACAATCTGTATATATGCTATATATAATGGTATATACAATGTGGAAGACACAGTAATATAATAGTTCCTGTGTACTGTTCTTGTAACATTAGATCTTTTTAATAAATAATTCTCTTTTTATTGACTTTTATCTTGTCTCCTGTCAGCTCCTGAATTATATTCATAGAGGACAGGGTGACACGAATATTTTGGATTCCAGAAGCAATAACCTTTTAATTACAAGACTTTCAAGAAGAAAATCATGTATCTGCACAGTGAATGTGGACAATGGAGCCATTAAAATTACATAATTTTTGGTGTCCTGCTAATTTCACATATGTGTTGGTTTCCCTGTGTAGATATTACTTTTATAATTAAATAAAGGTGCAAGAAAGCTGAAGCTCTCAGTAAGAAATTCTACCTAACAAAAAATGCAAAATACGTCTGCAAATTAGCTTGAGATAAAAGCTCTCTGCATTGAAGAAAAAAACCAACAATAAAATCATGAAAAGAACTGTTTTATAAAGAAGCTACCAAGGGCAATCCTCTATATACTGACGTAATATGTAGTTCCTGAGAACTCTCTGGCGTGTATGACATTCTTTCAGTGTTACTAATATCCCATTGCTGTGCAGGTACAAAAGCATAGTGTGGCCATTTCATGTTCAGTTGAAAAGTTTAGTTGCTTTGTCTTATATTTGAAATACTTTGTGTGACAAATCACAACAAAAAAGCTTTCAAAAATACACATAAACTTGTGAAGAAAAAGTATAACAATGGATGGGGCAATTATAACAATTTTTTTTTTTAAATTTTATTTGTATTTTTAATAATCCCCACTCACTTCTTTATGAAACGCACATTCATAGGGGTGAATGACTCTGCAACACATTACGAAGTCAAAAAGCCCATTTTGAAAATAAAAATAAATTGCCACAGTCACCATTTGAACTGAGACTTCAATTACAAAATGGGTATGGCCTAAATAGCATATTATATCAGGACTTGCAGTAAATTAGTTCTGAATGTCACAGCAAACTGTAATGACCTGGTTTTGCTGACATGGAGAAGTGTGCATATTAAAAATCCATACCCTATCAGAATGTCTACCAAACTGCAGCCCAGTCTTGCCCTTTTATGGCCATCATCCCAGTTCCTCTGAAGATGAAAGACATTTTCCTTCTTAATTACTTCGTACACTTTTGAACAAAACAATGTCAAGGATAAGAGAAAATGAGCAACATTTTATTACAATAGATTAACTGGCTTTAGGCTATTACAGATAGCCTCCCTAAGCGTGCCAACACACAGGCTGCTTCCCAAAATACAGATCCTCAATCTGCTCTAAGACTTTTCTCTCAATTCCAGTAAAGACTTTGCCTTTATTATGGTTCATCTTTTAATACAATTACACAATAATATTTGTGCATATATACTGAAGACTCACAAGCCTAGGAGAAAAATCTATGGAAACTTGTACACTATTATTACAGGGGTCAACTGCTTAAGCACACTGGCACAGATGTTTAGACATGCAGCTATTCTTCCTGCCAGATCTCCTTTTCTGCTGTCAGACTTCTAACTAAGCACCCCATGTTGTATAAAAACCTATTTAGTCATCAGAAGAAACTGATAAAGAAATCTGTGATACCTCTTGGCTCATCTTTTACTATCATGAAATATATTTGTCCAGCTAGAGAAAAATACTCTCCTTTCTGGTATTTTTTTCTTTTCATTTTAAAAAATATAGAATAAAAACATGAGAGTCTTCCTGAAAGACAGAGTTATCAAGATGAATAGCAAAGGCAGGCACTATACATGTTAATCACAAATAAAGGTATTCAGCATATTTTTATTTTGTTCAGAAAATAAGATGGAGAAAATGTATCGATTTCCTTTCAGCAACAGAAAATGTGAATAAAAAGATACTGAGAGTATTTGAAGCATATCTGGGTCAAAGCTTTAGCAAGTACAATTTTACCCTAAGCTGAACTGCTGTGATGCCTGGCTGAACAAGCATTTCCATTTCATCATGACACCATCTCTTATTTTCTAAAAAAAGGACTTTTTAAGACAGGATATTAAAACAGTATGTCCCTGATAATTCTTTTAAAACTTCACCATGTGGAATGACTGACTTAGAACAGAAGCCTAAGTCAGTTCATTAGTTTCGTATAACTCAATCTCTTATTTTTGAGTAATATATATACCCAAATACATCATTATTTCGGTGAAAGTTATTCTAGGTGATGACATTTTATATGTATTTTTGTTCAAATTACAAGTTTCACATGTGATTTATGTGAAAACACTGAATCCCCAGTCTGCTATGACCTCCAGATTGTATTACATGGGCTGTCAGATGATCAGCAAAGGTAATGCATAAGTCTGGTATTAGTTCTTTTCTAACATGGAGAAGACTCTAAAGCAAATTGTTGCTGTTTTCTGCTTATACTACGTTTACTTTAAGTCATATTAGGAGAATACAAATCACCTGCAGTACTCAATGCAGTACAGAATGTCTCTCCTGCCCCATTACAGAGATGAAAAAGTAGCACTTCACCCTGCCCTACAGTCTGTGGGCAGACGACTCTTCTTCCCGCTGCCCTATCCAGTGACAAAGTGCCAAAGGGTACATGTGTATAGGGAGTCCAGGAGAGGAGAGACAAAAGGAAGAGGAAATCCTTGGGCACAGTTCTCCATGAGGATGACCTGGAGTTCACCCAGTCTCTTGCCCGAGCAGTGTTTGCTTTCCAACAAGCCATCAGAAAGTGTAAGCCTTTTCCCTTCCAGACATAAAGCAGAGGAAGCATTTTTCTGCATCTGGGAATGACTGCACTAGATTACCCAAAAAACTACTATCCAAAAACCTACTGTGTTAGGTTGCTATCTGTCAACACTTTCCAACATTCTCAGGGAAGTAGAAGCTAATATCACAGCTTTTGAATGGGAAGTGAAAGGAATTTCATCACTACAGATTTCTCATTAAAAAAAAAGGGTTTGAGTAACCAGAGTACCCACAAGGGAAAATATCAGTCTTTAATGCTCTTCACAAAAGCTTTGGCTATTAAATGCAGGAGGTAAAGCTGTGAGGCTGCTGACTGAATGTATTATTGCAGCATGAGAAACAGAATTGCAGTGGCAAAAAAAAAAAAAAACAAACCCCACATCAGATTTCTAGATCATTAATGGCTTGAACATTGCTGGATCTCTGCAAATTTCCTCTGCAGAATGATAGAGTCTTTCCTTTTGGATCATTTTTTATTAGACCCACACATTCCGTGGAAGTTTCTGATTTACTGAGAGCTATGACACTGAAAGTCCTTCAGCACAAAAGATCTGCAGCACATTAAACCACGGTGTGACAGCATATTGGCAAACATACTCTGCTCAAGGCAGATCTACTCCCACAAGTCTTTCTTCCACTAAGAAAAAATTTACCTTCATGAACAACAGTGAGGTGGTGAGGCATTCCTGCTTAAATTGCTGCTGAACACCTTCTTACTTCTAGTCAAAGAGTACAACTGTTAAGACACTGTAAACATCTAAAAAAGGAGAGGAAAATATGGTGAATAAAAAGCCCCAATAGCCAGTAGGTCTTCTTGTGTCGACCAAGAAAGAAACCAAACCCAAAAACTACATGACTCACACAACCCTCTCCATACAGATCATATGGGGTTGGGAAGTCTGTTCCCCTGCACCCTCACCATAATTTCTTAAATTTCAGGAAAATAGGATCTGTATTGCCACAACTTTTCACAAGGCTCATGGCAAGGCTCTATAGAGGAGGAATGCCAGCCAGGAAAAGGAAGCAACAAACTTTCTGTCTGTTTTGTAGTTGATGTTGCCAAGTTTACAGAGCTCAGAAGTAAGGTGAGAGATGTCTGGCCACCTTATACCTCCTTTGGACACCAAAATCTCAAAATTATGATGATATTAAGCCCTTTCAGGTAATTAAATGGTGGATAATGTTAGAGCACTCTAACAGAACTGCAAAAAAACAGGGTGAGGGAGGAAAAAGGCAATAGGTATGTTTCAATGCCAATAAAAGTGAGGTGAAGTAAATCTAAACCATATTAACTTCATGCAGAGTGTGGAACTGACAGGTGAAACTCAGGAAAGGGGATTTAGAGTAATCTCAAAGGGAGTCAGAAACTCCTGGCTCATCATATCACCACATAGCAGATGCTAGAATGTAAAAGTTGGGTCCTATCAAGAAGATTAAGAACAACAGGAAGCAACAGTTACCAGACACAACTTTGGGTTTGTCACAGGACTGGTACTGTGTTGCACTTGAGGTCACCATAGCTCAAAAGGATATACGAGAAAGACAACTAAAATAGCTGAGGTTACCATCTACAACATCTGCCTCCTTGGGGAAAGGCTAAAAGGACTAGGACTTCTCAGTTTGGACACAAGTGGACAATGGGGTAGGAAGCTATCACACCCCAACTTGCTCTCCTGTTCTTCTTTCATGTGCAATAGACAAAGCTTTACAAAGTTCTGTCAAAGACTGACTCCCAGACCTCTTCATCTTTCTGTTTGGAAACAGTGGAACACAAGTGCTTTACATGCAAAGTTAAAGATCCTAGTTTATCTGTCCAACAAATACAGAACTGTTCACACAGAAAGCTCCAGTACTGAAAAGATACCATTTCAGAATACCCCCTATTCCTAGGGCCACAGCAGTCAAATCTACTCTGAGACATGTGATACAAGTTAGAAAGAAGAGAGTTATTTGAGATCTGTGGATTCCCCAGCTGGATCCTTAAATTATTTGCAGTAGGCATAAGTAAAAACACTTCTGCCTCATTTTTACAAAGGGACACTCAAAAGTGTGTATGGGAAACTTGTGAACGTACCCAGCATAATGAAACCACCCTTTCCACATGGACATAAAATGTAGGAGCTGAAACTGGATCTCCAGAATCAAAGCATAGCATTTCCACCAGTGATTTCCTTTAAATCATTACTGTTACTGTTTTATTATTACTGAGTAGGTTATAACCTCATGGTAGTGCTTGCAGACCATCTCTGTTACCTGCTAATAAATAACTAAAGACTGTAAATGAATGAACACAAAACCCTACTAAGGATCTTCCTATCCTTGCACTGTTTCTTAAGAAAGACAGAGTCTGGAAGAGTTTTAGGTAAGACAGCAGAGCAAAAGCAATTATCTGTTCTTTCTCTTTTATGAGTAACAACATCACGTTTACTGCCAGACCATCAGAGAACAGGGGAAATGAAAATGCAGCATTTTTACTTTCTCTTTTATGCTGAATACACTAAGTGGTATTATTTTGGCATAATGTAGAAAAGATGCCTGATTGATGTAGGTTATAATTTGAAAACTTACGTTTTCTGCTTCTGAGTACACACATACTCGCTAATTAACTTGAACAGCAGTTTATAAAACCAGTTTTTACTCTGCCCATTTAATGAACAAAATCCAATCAACCACCCTGTTAGCATAAATGGAAAATACATGTCTGCAAGAATGATAAATAACTGATTGCCATAGTGATTAGCATAACATGCCTCCTGGGAAGCTATTTGGCATTCAGCTCTCACTAGCACTTTTTAAGGATTGATACAAGCCTTGGTGTGCTTTGCATTGGACTTGCAGCTTACTTAAATAGGAAGACATCTTTTTAGATCTGATAACTGACATTTTCATTTTAAACTTCTGCATTTCTGTTTGTAAGAAAATGAATTATATTTATCAAACTGTTGCGGGTGTTTTCACATAAAATGGATGTTTGGCTTATTCCACTTAAAAAAATGTAATTGTTTTTTAGTGGTCCCAGATGCTTCAAGCATGATAGCTGAGCTAAACCAGCCTCCGTAAAGCCGTTGCTGAGTGACAATTAAGCAACCTAGTCACTTTGGAGTCTCTGTGCTCTACTCTGAAAGTTTTTAGAGCTATGGTATAATTCAACTAACCAGGCTGTAGAGACATCCAGAAATTAAATACATCAGATGATCCCCTGGATTAAAAAAATGGAGGATATTTGAATACACGAGAGGTAACTTGAAATGCTGATACCATTAGAGCACAGAATATCTACACTTGAAAAATGAGTGATTCAGCTACTCTTTGTAGTTCCTTAGCTTCCATTCCAATTAGGACTGTGCTTTAGTGTATTATTCCATATTTTTAGCATATTAGCTTGTCCATTACAACACAAAAGTCCCATTCAGATGCAAAAATAAATCCTGGGGGGGCCTTTGCAGAAGGCTGCTGTGCCTGTCAGAATTGATCAAACTTTGCGCAACACTCCTCCTGGACTGCAGAGTCCTGCATCATCACCTCAGACTGGGTCAGTAGAACTGCACTGGGTGTTTCTTCCATCTTGCATCTGTATGGGTTCACTTAAGCCCAAGAAAGTTGAGCCAAAAATAAATTCTATTTAAATTCTTAAATTTAAGACAAAAATCTTGAATTACCTGACTAGGGTATCCTTCCATTATTAAATATAATAGAAGACACACAGGATTCCTATGGGATGCTGCCTGCCAGCTCTCCTGCTCCCATTGTCATCCCACTTGAAATTGTTGATCACAGGAAGGAGATGCCAGTAAAAGCCTCCCTGTGCTCATGGCCTTTTCCATGCCTGAAGAGTAAAGACTCCTTCACCCACCAGTAATTCTGAACTGACTGAAACAAAACCCTGACCTTTATTCTCACCCTCAGTAACAGTACTAACCTGAGCAACTGCTGAGGAACAGCAACTTTCATTTCAGCTGTATAGCCCCTGCATAGCCTTGCATCACCTGCTCTGGGAATAAACTGTTCACCCTATCTTAAAGCACACTGTGGAGGTGGGTTTCAAAGGTTTGTGTCACTGAATCTGTTTTGAAGGGTTCAATTTTCATAATTTATAATATCCTCGAAGGTTTATACCTCCATCACAACCTTGGAAAACAGCTTCAGATGCTTTGTTTTTAGCAGCAGTTTCTCTGACTGCCCATTTAGAATGTCTCAGAACAGCCTGTGTAAGACCTAATTATATTCATGTTTACATGATGCAGATATGCAAAAGGGAGATGTGTTACACTACTCCTCATTTAGTTTACAGTCATAAATGCGTCCAAAAACGTAAAAAGTTGCCACTGAATAAAAAACCAACCAAACAAAAAATCCAACCAACTAACCAACCAAAACCAAACAACTCTCCGCATATGCACAAAAGCATTCATTACATTTGAAATGCTAAAATATCTTAAAGAGCTGAGACTACAAAATCTGTGGAGCAGGTTTAAGTTTAAAATTGATTCTACAATTTTACCTATTGCCCTAAATGGTATTTTTTTACTTGAATGCTTGTAAAGAACTCAGCAGAAGCAGAGGTGAAAAAAATAATTATACCTGGAGAGTGAAAGAATCCACCAGTGAGATAGTTACCTTAAAGGGAACAGTCAGTATATATTAATAAATGAACTGTATTGCAACATCACATAAAGCTGACAGTCTGATGCTCATTAAGATATGTATAAAACTCAACAAATTGAAAAAAGAATATAATCAAAGCAATCAATAAAAATTCTTAACCTCCAAGGCTTAATTTTCCGCTGCACAAAAGAAGACCATTTCACTTCAGGCTTTCCAAAAGTATTCTAATCAGTTTTCTGTATAATTTGGCATGTTTCAGGTCTGAGTTTTCCAAAGTGAAGTTACAGAATAGATTCTAAAATGCTCGTGGCCTCTTTTGTCCTTAGCTTGTATGAACCTGTAACTTTTGCAACACCCATTGTGTTATTTAGCTGAAATAATTTCTTTGTTCCAACACTCAGCAATAATGTGGGCAAGTCTTACGCATTCAGACTGCTGCTTCTCTCTGGTACCCAAATTCAGAACAGGCATATTTGCTATTTTATTTTTCAGTTAATTTGGATATATTCCAGATAAAATGAGCTTTCCATTCAGTTTTGTTGTGTCTGTATTTCAGTCCAAGGGGTTCCCACATATATTACAGCACTGAAGAAGTAGGAGTTTAAAACTTCTTTTTCTGTGATGCAGTAGTTGCATACACAATTCCCATTCACTGTCAAGCACACAAGGCATGTGCATGACTTATGACCTAAATAAATATCAGTTGACGGATTGTCATTAAGGTTTCTTATCTTTCCTTGAATTCCTTTAAAACAGCATTGCTTAATGCATGATTACAGTGAATAATTAAACAAGAGTGACTAGGATAGATGGTGACCTTTTCCAAGTGATTTCCATACATAACATGCTGCATGAAATGTGAAACTCTGGCTCCTGAATGAAGACTATCAAAAAGAAAGACTGTTCTCTTTTATACTACCATTCTACAGTGCTGTGTAAATGACTAGGATCTTTAAGGCAAAATCATAGTGTGTGACATTTCATTTTCATAACCTTTTCATTCCATGAAAGTATGTTTTAATGGTATAATCCTTGTAAAATATTAATAATTTTGCTGGATGTGACAAAATTTATAAGGCAATATACTCAGCATCATTTATAAGAATACCTATTATAAGCGCACTCCAGGTATAGAGAAACAATTCTACTGAAAAAGTGAAATATTCAAAAAGATATGTAAAATAAGCTGTGACTTGTGTATCACTGTATTGTTATTAACTTGAAAAACAGTTTTACATCAAAGGAAATACCAGATTTCAAGTAAGGCCCAATTCTGACTAACAATGAATCCATCTTAGGCAGCAACGATTTTTAACACAGAAGAATAATTTTAAATTCTGTTTTATACTTACGGCATCTTTCACACTGACCTTGAAAAGTTCCCAAGTACATATCGTACCACTGGGTGCAAGTAATCCTTATGCATAGGTAACAGCAAACAGATTTCTAGCATATAAAATCGGTGTAAAGTTCATTTCCATTTAAAATAAAAAAAATAAAAAAAAAGAAGTCCTTCTCCTTTCCTAACTATTCAAGATCTGCTTGTTTTATTCCTGGGAGGTTTAAGGAGTAAAGGAGTTACCTGTGTTGATAAGGAAAACATGATTCTGCTTAAGGCAGAAGCCTGGAAATTCACTGCACAGGGATTTATTTTCTGTACCTTTCCACATCTCCTTTGAACATACAGCTTCCTGTAACATCAGATTCTGCTGGCACATGGAGAAGGCATGGAATATTGAAATTATTGTGTAAAACACATGAAATTGCAAATTTATGACAGATTGATAGAAATTCATGCTAGGATGTTCTTGGTTGGTATAGCGCTCTATTTCTAAATGAATAGTATAGGAAGAACTTACCCTTGAGTGAAGTGTCCTGCTGATCTTACCTTCATCAGTTTCCATATAAGAAGACAGAAATTTGATAGTAACATTCACCACAAGAACACAAACAAGACAGAGGAGGGGCAAAGAAATATTTCTAGGTTGTCCAAGCAGAATATAAAGACACTTCTCCAGAGCTCCGTCATGAAAACAGGGGGGAAAAGATTGCATCTTCCCTGAGAACTAGCCAAATCTGATTATAACATAGTCTCTGTAAAGGAGTACTTGACCTTGTAAGTCATAAAGATATATAAAATAAATACCTTGTAAGGTATTTTACCTTCTAAGGCATAAGGATCACAATCTATTCTTAGGAAACCCAGAGACAGTACTGATTGATTGAATAATGCTCTTCTTCAAAATACACATAGTTTTCTGTGTGTCACTTTTGTAAAAGAGGAAGTATTTATATGTAATGCAATTTGAGAGTTTTAGATTAAATATCTAATGGGCATTTACTCATTCCCACAAGCATACTGTTAATATTTACCTCAGAGCCTGATGCTCATTATATCTTAGATACCTTAAAATGAGTCATGCCAGTCTCCTGCTGTTTAATTTACATGTATAGTCAGACATTTTATCAATTTTTTAATTCCATGGCTATATGCTTATTCAAATCTTTCATTTCTTCTGCAATTACTTTTCAAGTTAAAAAATTTTTAGCTCAATTTAGTACAAAGACAAGTTTTTTCAAAAACATAGCTCTTCAAAACATACAGTTAAGTCAATTCTAATAAACGAGATTCAATAATGATCCTATTTTGAATTTAAATTGCCTTCCAGACACCTGATATAATAAAAAAAAAAATGCATTATTGTCTTTAAGAAAATAATCAGCAAATTGTAGCAGTTCTAGACCAAGGCAAGGTGAGATTAGTGAGTGAGTGTTCACTTGGGTTAAAAGGAGCTTTGAGAGCCCACAGCTTAATTAAAATGATTGGTTTTTTCAGGGCATGGAACGACAACAGGTGATAAATGAAAATACTAGCAGATGACCTATTCATTGAAATTAAAATCTTTATAAATTGCAAGATAGTATCAAGATCTTCTTTTGCATCAAAATTATCACTAATGTGGAAAAAAGCTTGCTCTGTTTCAATTATAATACCACCAGCAGGTTGCTAAGACCTTTGTTGTCAATGCTCTTTTTCCAAGAGGTGGCCCTCATTATGTGGTAGAATAGCTTCCTCCATAATTAAACTGCGCCTTAGAATGTAAGTTCTGCTCTCCTCTCTACTATTGGATATTTCACAGTTGTAAAGTAAGTGCCTGGACATTTTTTTTGTGGTCTGGCTTTGGAGCTGTGGCTCAGTGACATCAGGGAATATAGGCTTTATTATGAGATACTTTGCCAGAAAGTAGGATCCTGCCATTTGCCATGATACAGATGGTAACTGAACTGAGAGACTTTCTGGAAATTTATTCTATTGATTTTCCCTCCCCTTAAACACACATTCTGATTCTTGAGTTTCTACCCTTTGCTTGTGAATTTCCTCATCTTTGGGAAACTAACAAATTCAAACCATAAGGAAGTCCAATTTTGCAAGGACTTTTTTCCTTCTGATCATCTAAGCAAAGCAGACTGGCATTTGCTGAAAAAGCCCCTCTGCATAACGTGTACTACCCATGGCACATTTTTATAAAGGAATTAAGCTATTGTTGCATGACTCTCAATGCTAATAGCTCAGATAGGAAGAATTAAGTCTTATGTTTTCACAAGCAGTATATTCTAATTATATGGAGGAACTTCCCGGAATATTAAAGCATATATGTCCAAGGTTCACTATTTAAGGGATGAAAAAGATGTTTCTCACTAATTAGAACAGTGGGGGAATAATAAAAAACTTAAGACAGAAAGTAAGAGAAAAATAGCCACGGGTTTTACCCTTCAGAAAGGTTTGCTTAAGCATTTCAAGACATTTCAGGGCTAGCAGGTCTCACTTCCCTGATGCAATTAGTAAAGGAAACAACGATTACCTGCAGGTTCATTAAATAAATCAGCAGTGTTACTCATTGTGAAGTTAATGATCAGTAGGGCAGATTATTATTATAGCCACAGTTAGTACAGTTGTTCGTATTCAACAGCAACTACTAAAGAGAGCATTATTCTGCTTCTACATTTAGTCATTCAGATATATGAATGCTCTCTCATTTTTCGTTTAATAAGTGAAAATTATTCTAACTGGGACTGAGTTTTGCAGCCTAATGAAGATAAAAATTTGTCAGAGTATAATAAATTAACTGCCTTATGTCAGTTTCTATGAAACAGCTTTTGCTTACATTCATGTCATCTATTGCAGACCCACCAGCAACATAATGCTAGTACTTATTGTTGTGAAACTCTCAATTTAATATCACTTAAGAAAATCTAGATCTATCAGAGTATTAACTTTCTTTGCCAAGAGACAGTGTCTCACACAGCAGTTTCCATTCTAAGCTGGCTGGGAGCTCCTGTCTCTTCTTTCTCCCAGCTTTGTAATATTCCACCTAGACTGCAATAAAGCGATATGCATAGGCGTGAAACTCTCAGTCCTCTGGAGTATACACCTGAACTGCTCTAACACTTCTATACTATCCTTCCCCAGAATCTCAGGTTCATTTTAATGCTTTTGGTCTTTATTTTACAGATGATAGATCACCCGGGTCCACTGTGTGCACGTATATATTTATATTAAAAAAGAAACCCAACACTTCTGAGGAAAAATCGTAGTGAGGAGCTATTTCTCAGGAGGGAAAAAAAAAAAACAAAAACAAAAAACAAACCAAACCTCAAAATAACCTTTCTGCCATAAAAGCTGAGCTCGTTGCTCATGACAGATAGGCTTTGAGAATTTTCTGAGACAGGGATTGAAATTTTACAGACACAAGAGCACAGATAGCCTCATCTGCTTTCACAAGAATAAACTCAGAGCAGCCTGGTATATAACAACTCTTATGTCTCTAAAGTATCAGCATACCATGTTTTCTTCTCATTCTGTTCCTAGAGAATGCAATGTATTGACATACAGTAACAACTGGCATTAGTTTTATAGCACAGTAGTATTGTCATTGTCCTTTCAGCAGCCTTTCAGCTATCTAAGACAGATTCCTCAAGAAGTTCCATCTATAAGTTTTTCAAGCATTTTGTAGCTTGAACTTATCTTGTAAAAATTACTTCATAGTGAAAAATCAGTTACTGACAGTTAACATATTGCATCATGATGTTTTGATCACTTTTTCCCTCCAGTGAGAATTTACTGGGATTTTGTGACAAAGGAACAAACAGGCCTACCATCGCCTTGGCCTCATTTTACTAGAACAAGCAACAGATGGACCTTTGTCTTATTCTTCCAGGAGGCAGAAAGCCAAGCAATGTCCAGCTGACCAACAGTCTGGGAGTCAGAGGAAACCCCTCCCCTAAACTGATCTGTTTTATAATTATTTCTTTTACACAAGTTTCAAAAAACAACCAAAACCAAGGCTTTATTTCACAGGGCCTTTGTGCAAACAATAGAGTATGATTCACTACCTGTCCGAAGAGCTTGGAAATCAAAGAAAAGTTCACAGTGCCAATTACCATGCTTCAAAAGATGGAGGTATTTCCTTTTGGATCTGGCCTCCAAGCAATGTAAATACTATTTTCATGTAAATTAATAGAAACTGAGGAAAGAGAATGAAGCTATCATATAAGTGTAATATAAGCAGTTATCTCTACGGTGAATGGCTTCAGATATAAGGATCTGTTTAAAACCCAAACATAAATCACAAATAAATAGGGGAAAAAATTAAATTGACTTTCACAATTTTTCTCAGTATACTCAGCAGCAAAGTGGCAGGACATCCCAATCCAAGTAAATAAATTATACTGCACATCAAAATGATAACACATCATTTTAAAACCCACCCTTTATTCAGCTGATGACCATTTACTAGATTTATGAAAAGGAATTTTTCACAAACCCCAGATGCTCAGCAAATATTAGTTACTGTCTTTATTCCCATTGCATTTTAAGATTATTGAGCTTGCAGTTGCTAAGGGAACAGCCTTCATTTATTTCAAATATTATCAGAACTAGAATACCACTCTGCAAGAGATAAGTCTGCAAAGAAGTAGTATTAGCTTTAAATAAATGGACAAAATATATATATATATATATAAAAGCATACAAAAGCTCAGAGGTGAGGGGTAGGTGGCATTAGCTCAAATGAGTTTAAACAGCTTGATTTTTAACTACCAAATTTTCTTGTCTGTCTCTCACAGAAAACATATGAGAATATTCTGAAAGAGTTCTCATCCTTTTCTATGAATACCATCTACTGCAAACAGATACATGTTAGGCCACTGCCAGTGAATACAGGCTCCTTTTATTAAAGAAAGCATTCAACTAAACAAGTTTTGGAAATCAGCAGGTGACGATGATGTAGCACACATTCAAAAGGCAGCTCAAGCTAATATGAAAGCTAGGCTTTTGAAGGATGAGCTTACCAACATCAGTAAGAGACAGAGTCAAATCTCCTGCATGTCCCACTTGTTAAGCAGACAAAAAGTTATGCCTCAAGACAGAAAAAAAAGATTTTAAAGCATGTTCAATGTCTTTTGCTTTCCTCTCCTAGCAGGCAGTGAATCTTAAATTAAATTAGAAGACTTGAAATCTCTTCTGTGGATCTTTCACATCTTTTCCTTAGGACTTGGCATCCCAACAGGAACTGAGGACTACCCCTTGAAGTTGTTCCTATAACCACTGATGAGTAAACCAGGTAAAAGCATGGTTCCTAAAGGCTCAGAGAAATCGCTGTAGAAGAGCATTTCCCTCTTGAAAAAGTGGCTGTCTGCATCTGCCAGGGAGAATAACAGTCTACATAAACCATGTGATAAACTAAACCCAACAGGGTGAGCTTTATGGCTGTGCTATTCCAGTGTGCTGGTGACTTCTAGTCATTTTATTTCAGGAAAGAGTTGTCACAAGCAAAGATGACATCCATTGCTCTTCTCCTGCAGTATACAGCATAGAAGAATGCACTGAAGCTGAAAAAAGGTAGCCTGCACTACCTATTTGCTCTCTAAATCCCTAAGTCCCTGCCTAAGCTTTACAAGGAGCAATTTTGCAGGAGGCCCAGACAAACTGGCAGCCAAATGGTGCCAGTACACCCAAAGGTAAGGCTGTGCTCTTAGAAAGATCTTCTTCAGTTAAAAGTACACAAAGCTGCAAGGTTTCATTCAGAACATAGGCCAAAACCTGAGAACATTATTCACAATGTGCAGGTTCTCCATTTCTACTCACACTCCATTAGAGTCCTGTACAGATCTCCTGAGAAAAGAGTCTGTGTAACAATGAAAAATACAGAGTACATATAAAAATTCTCAATTATTACTCACCTTCCAGTAAACACCTGAGGATGGAAGTTCAGGGATCCAAAATGCACTCATAAGAAGTACTTTCCAGGAACATTTCCAGGAACTTTCAAGATTCATCCTGACAGGGTGAATCTTATTCTAATCATTTGGGAATTATAGAATCATAGAATAGTTAAGGTTGGAAAGGACCTTAAGATCATCTAGTTCCAACACCCCTGCCATGGGCAGGGACACCTC